>WSXT02210387.1:0-17823 GCA_011762715.2 Neuroterus valhalla
ACAGTTACAGGAATCAAGAGTGTGAACTATGGGAGGTCATCGTTGCATTTTATTAAATTGCAAATCAAATAACAAACAGAAGGCCGAAACAGTAAGGAACTTACTGGACTCAACCCAGAAAATTAAGAGTTTCACCGTAAAAATACGAATTATCTTGTTACAAATTAAAGAGAGATTTTATCATTTCATTGAAAGAATATACATTCCTTTCGTCTGATTCTGAAACTTTTTCGTTAGTCTGGTTGAAAATCAATTTCATCGACTGAAAATTCAACAATCGGAATGAAAATTGGTCTTCTTGAATTCAAAATTCAATTGTTCCGTTGTAAATTCACAGTTTTTATTGAGAAATCTATTTTTGGTGGAAAATTTTTTTTCTTCGAAAGTTAATTTTCTTCTTTAAAAATTCTTCTTTGCGGTTACCAATTCAAGTCATACTGTTAAATATTGTTCATTTTAGTCGGAACGACTTTTTGTCGAAAACACTTATGTTTGGTTAAAACATTAATTTTTCGAATCAAATTGTCACTTTTCCATTTTTGGTTGAAGGTGATTATTTTCATTTTTCAAAATTCAACCATTTTGTTCGAAAATTGTATTCTTTGGTTGAAAATCAATATCTAGTCAAAATCTTAAACTTCTCAGTTGAGAATCCGTCTTTCTGATTTGGATTTCAACTACCAAAAGTGAAAATTACCAATTTTTTTGGTAATTTATTATTTTGTTTGAAAATGTAAGAACTTGTTTGAAAGTTAGTTTTTCTTTTGTTGAAAGTTACTTTTTATCGTTCACAAGCAACTTTTTTTTTGAACTGAAAATTTAACTCATTCAAATTGAAAATTTCATAGTTGTAGTTGAAAATTCATTTGTTTCGTTGAACATCAATTTTTCCCAGTATTCAAATTTTAGTTTCTGTTTGAAAATTCAACTCTTTCAGTTGAAGATTCTTTGTTTTAGTTGAAAACTTTCTTGTTTGGTTTTAAATCGGGTTTTCGAACCAAAAAAGTTCCTGCTCCGTTCTTGGTTGAAAAAACTATGTTTTCAGTTCCAGATTTAACTATTTTGTTGAACATTGTATTTTTTGTTAGAAAATTAATCTTTCTATTCGAAATCAATCTCCTCGTTTAAATATTCACATTCATGATCAGAAATGGAAGTGCTCCAGTTAATTTTTTTTCATTTTAGTTGAAAATTCATCTTCCGGGTTCGAAATTTAACTGTTCCAGTTGAAGATTCATAATGCTGTTTGGAAATTCATCGCTTTGGCTGAAGAATTATATAGCTATCTTGTTTGAAATAAGTTTTTTCTGTTATCGTTGATTGATTTTTGCCACTTGTCAGTTGAATTGTACCATTTTTTGTAGAGAAATGATATGCTTCTGTGGAAAACGTTAATATTCTTTTGAAAATTAATGAATATTGCAATGTTTGATCTGTTGTGTTAAAGAATGTTTGGAATGAACGCGTCATGAATTAAAATAAATCTTTGCGTTTTGTGACAAACATGAATATGTTACTTCCAGTTGATCGGGAAAATTGGGAAGCTTGAACGAGGAAAACCGGGAAATGACCGGAAATTTGAAATCGTACGCCAAATCGACACCCTGATCTGGGAATCTCGAAAAAAGACAAAGATGAGGAAGAGTTTAATTTTTTCAGCGTTCCAAAAAGTTGTGTTCCTTTGCGGAAAAAAGTAATAAATCGAGAGAATTTCGAAGTGAAACAGTTATTGAATTCTGATAAAATTAGAAGAAATCGTTCGATTCTTATTTAATATTCAAATCAACAATAGGGCGAAAGACGTTCAGCGCCGCAGTTTCACATTTCTTCCGCAGAGACAAGTTGGGAACTATAATCACAATAATCGTGACAGCCTCCTCGCCGATACTAACATTTCCTCGATAGTAGAGGTAAACTCGATGATTCCCCTCCTGTTTTCGGGAGGGAAAACGGCCCATTTCCCTCCTGTTTTGTGAATGGAGGATGCTTCGCCCTCTCGATCCCCAACCGGAGGCGCCGCCCCCTGGACATCCACTGGGGGTCTCCAACCCCTTGTCGTTCGCCCCATTTCCGCTTTCCCCCCTTCCTTCGTTCGTTATAACATTACTTTGTAAAAAGAAAACTGGCAATTCCTCGGACCTTTCGTTACTGTTTTACTCTCCCAAGACACTCTCATGAGTCTCGTTTACCTCTACTATCGAGGAAAATAGTATACACACCTCGGGGAAAACGGGCGATGGCACCTCGTATGAGTTCAGCACCTCGTATGAGTTCAGCACCTCGGCTTCGCATTGATGCTCAATCTCATATTCGGCGCGGAATCACCCGTTTTCGAGAGTGACTTTCGGTGTCAATTTCCAGATTAGGAAGGTGATTCGTCGAGTGGCAGTAGATTGTGAGAATTTCTACTACCACTTTGAACTGCTTCATGGCTGAGTTCAGGAGTTTGTGAGACTTCCCTTAGCATGGTTTTCTGATTATCCCTAACGTTCTTGTATCCAGGAATCCAACTAAGGTTACCATAGTTCCTTTCCAACACTTGGTATGGAGACAGCTTAGGACAAATCAGATTGTAACATCGCCCTCACGGAGAGTCTTAAACTCCTCTAGACAGACCTTGACAGTCCCAATTTTGTTTGAATATAGTAGGATAATCAACCCAGTGTGATTTTTATCCGAGGACGAGTATTATGTGATTATCTTCAATTTTATCAAGTCTCGAAGAAAATTTTATTCTGAAAAGAAATGGCTATACCAAGTTTGCTTTCGGTAAACAGAATCTTAAGGAATCGGTTGGACCCACAGTCAATGAAAAGTTTGTCATGATAGACAGTTTGAGGGAACTCTTAAATCTGGAATTCTAGCAGCTGCAAAACATGTCACAATCTACCGAACAGGATGAAGTTGCTGGTAGAATTGCCATTATTGAAACAATCGAACTCTGATCCATGAAGGGCAGCACGAAATCGCCTCACCATTTCGACAGACTTGAGCACTACCCCATAAACTATGATGTGCATTGCGATCCCCATCAATGAGAAAATTATTTAAATTGACATTGCTAACTGAGTCTGTGAATTTACTTCAGGTATTGTATGGGATCATTCCGCCCGGAGAGGAGACCCTGTAGACGAAAACGATGCAAAGTTGTCCAACTAATGTATCAGAAGGATTCGAAAGGGTTTCCAGAATATTTTTAACGTAAGCTCTAGAGGATATTCTTTTTAAGGTTAGTTTCTGATAGAGCAGCTAATAAATATCACATTTATTCATTATGAAAAGGATCAGAGAGGATATTTCCGAGTAAATAGAAAAATAATATCCAATTATCTTTGTCTTTATTCAAAAAGATGCGAAGCGCGTAAACGTATACAAACCGTGGTAAGATGACGACTGTCACTACTCGGCCGTTGGCCCCAGCGTTGCCATTCAGTCAATCATACTGGCCCGTTGGCTAATCCGAACGCAGTCGGAGTTACCCGAAGTACTTTCTTTCTCAAACTCTTCCTCTTTCTATCTTGACGCGATAAACTAGCTGCTTCAATAGTTTCTTTCTTATTGCAATTGCGAACCCACCATAATTGTTGCCGGCCTCGTCAGCTCTGATAATGTTAAGACCTCTATTCATTGAGAATGCTTTATTAGGTTTGAGGACATATACCATGAACCTGTGCTATACTTAAGTTGTAGAAGTTTTGTAGAAAAAGAAGGCAGACTTGCGACAATGGAGCTTATTGGGTTGCGAATCCCTTCTGATTTTTGGAGTTTTCCGAGGAAAGAATACTGATGAAATTTGTGAGCATCATGAGCAGATTTCCTAAAACTAAAAGTACGTTCAAAGATAAGGGGAGGGCAGGGAGATTGCAAACTTGTTACAGGAAAGGATGAAGGCAAGGAAGGAGATTTGATAAAATATGATTGTAGTGATGGGTTACGATTCCTTTCTCTTAGTAGGAGGGGTTCTGAGGAATCCAGCAGAGGGAAGGAAGTTCCTTTGGAAGTAATCGATAGAGGATTCAAAGAAAAACCGTTGGAAAGGGAGCTCAGCAACCTTGTGTTAAATAGGTTCGTGAAGGAGAAGTTGGGAGCCGAGCTCTTGTGCCCAGTAGTGGCTTCAGGCAATCAAGTGCATTGTTTGTTGTGGTGTTTCTTGATATTTATGAGAAGGAGGGGATAGTGAACACACTCGAGGGAGATATGTACATATAAGCAAAGGAGAGTCATTAGTGTGTGGGTCAAAGTCACCGCATTGTTTGCAGTAAGTCTTTGATCAGCATTACTCGCTGATATGCTCACATCAAATACATTTCAAGCAGATGTTTACAAGGGGTGAGGCATTGTAGATGAACCAAGTTCCGAGCATCCAGATTCTTAATCCTGCATGTCCTTTTAAGGATGATTAAGTTTTGTTTGATTCTCTCCTCAGATAACTCGAAAGGGATGCCGCTTTTGACACCCTGACAGGTGACAAAATAAAACTGCGAGCTGACATTACCATCATTGAGAATTGTCAAATCTGGAGCTTTCAACATATACGATAAAACGTTTGAAGGTTTTATCAAGAAGTTTGGCAAATTGGAAGCTGTCAAGATACTCATCCGCAAGGTCAGGGTAAGAAAGGCGTTACATTATTACCTCACATGGACCCCGTTGATTTCCTTTGCACCGGTAGTCTAGAATGTACTGTTCAGATCCTTAGATTTGTCACTACACAGATAGACAGCTAAAGTTATCCAGAGATAATCAAGCGAGAATCAGATGAACGTACTCCGATTGTCCGATGTCAGAATATCAACAGAAAATCGAAAGAAAATCTGATCATATAAAATATGGAGAGCTTTCTGAGTAAAATACGCATTCAGTGTCCGTATTGAAAAAAAGCAGTTTCATTTGGATGAGCCTCCACAGAATATGTTGAATAAGACTAGGATGTTACTTCGGCAGATGTTTGCTGTCACAGTATAGGAACAAAATACAGTGCAAATTCAAAGCGCTCTAGCAACAACTTTTGATTCCGTTCATGCGAATGCTAGGTGAGAAAGAATTCTGTCTTAAGTACTCTTGAGTAACTATGAAATTATTTTCGTTCTAAATATTGTAATCTACCTTCGAATCGTATCCTATTCCATAACGCGAGCTGCCGCCGAAAAAGCGTATACTGCCGCATGAGCGACGTGTTCGAAATTGTCTGGTGGACAGCAGTGATTTCCTGGGTGTTTCTCTTTGGGCTGTTGCCTGTTAAAAGCTTCATTTTTGACAGCAAGTGATACTGTAAATTTTTATGTTTGTGAGGTGCTTCTATAAGCGACAGTGATCCGCATGCACTTCCAGCATGATATTCTTGTGATCATAAACCAAGATCAGGTCGAGGTAGTTTCTTTTTCGAACTTCGAGACCCTGAAAGATTTTTATAGCTTCTTTCTCAGTTAGAAATACGGTGAGGAGCTTATTCAGTGCGATTATAATCTCAAAATGACTTAAGGGCCGCCTGTGTACGGGGCGAGTCCTTCCGTTTCGAATAAACTATATCTTCTTTGTTCATTTTGCCAAGTTTCCTTCTTTGAGAGCTAATCTTAAGGGCTTCATGGATCATTATTCTCTTGGGATTCTTTCCTAGAAGCAGACTGCACAATTCTGCTGTTGCCCTTTGCCTAATCAGGAGGTGTAGCGGTGGTATAATCGAGACGAATTTTAATGACGCTGTTGGATTTGTTAAAATTGCCTAAGCTGAAATTTGGGGTTTCATTCTTGAGACTTACTGAAGTTTTACAGTATTAAGCATATTCTAGAATCGCTGACGATGACCCATGTACGAGCTCTTATTAGCCGATTGTTCCTCATAGGCGTATCTTGGTTCACTAATCTCTCACAAGTCCCACTTTTCTGTTTTTCCAGCTCTCTTGGATAGTTTCCTAGTTGCTTTCTTCAAGACCCAAAAGCCATCATCCAAACAAAAAACATCCTTGTCTGGTTCCTTCATCTGAAGAGGGCCGTTCTGTCATGTTCACAAGAGAAAAAACTTGATCAATCAATCTTATACTTACAGGAATGATTAACAAGGACTTATCAAATTCCCCCTTATATTGATACCAATCATTATGCTCAAAAATTCGCTCATGAATACAAAGCACATATTCGGATCTTTTAGACTTTAACATAAAGTTGTCATACAGGTAGATGAGTTTCCAGTATATAATATAGTAAAGTAAGTAGTCAAAGATTATTCATGAAGAAACTTACCCTTGTTATTGATGCCTTACTATTCCATATCGTATGATGCGAATTTGCAGCACATTCTATAATCAGTGGCTATACTTCGCGTCTACACTCTCGTGATGATTGCGGGTCTAGAGTATCAAATGGCAGGTATTCTAAGTAGATTATTGTGGGCTCAAGTCTTCCTCCTTTTCGATGTTCGATTTTTGTAGCCACTGGGTCATTGATACATAATCAAGGAAGTGCAATGCAATTAATATCGTTACATTGGAATCGATCAAGTTTTCATCCGGGGAGTCGTCCTTCTGAAAATCTCGCTCGTAGACAAATCTAACACTCGCAAAAGTTGTCCAAGGGCGTTTGATAGCAACGTCCGAGGCTGATCATTCCACGCGATCCCAGTTGATGGACTGAAATCGTCACTATAGGTTCCTCTTCAGCTTTCAGCTCACAGTTTTCAAACCACGGAATAATGTTGTCAGGCTCAATTTTCGTTAGGGAGTCTCTGATCGAGATGTCGCAACAAGAGCTGCTGGCGTCAGTATGTTTTCCTGGCAGAACCACAGTCTTTATATTTCTCTTTAGAAGCCTTCTCTAGCCCAGTCCTTGCGTTAGAGTTCGCTTCGTTTACAGAAATCTTCGCGGTCCAATCTCAAGCTTCATCGCTTAAAGTACTAGAGACCGTGTTGATGCCTTGTTGTTCTAAATGAAACGTAACCTTCGCGTGATTTGACATCTTTTTTGATAGAGCGATGTCTCACGATAGGCCAGAGAAATGAATAGGTAGGTTCCAAAGATCCTTCCTATCAAGGATAAGATGATTCCACACTGGAAGATCGTTTAGTATCCCAGGGCACCGTTATGAGACATCACAATCTTCTACTAATAAATCCTTGGCACGGTATTTCTCGCTCTCGAGTTTCAGAGCTAACAAAAGTCAAGAGTTACTCGACAGTTGCTTCTCGTTCCAACTAAAGTGGATGCTATACACCTTATTAAACAAGAACTACTTACTACATAAGACCTAGTACTTGAGTGTTCAGGTCATCGTCATGCGCGCAATGACTGACGTACTCAATTCTGTTTGTGTCTTTCCAATTTCAAAAGCCGATACAGAGTGCAGGCATGTTTCTCATTAAAGTACTCGCATTCCTTCCAAAATATGGTTAGCAGATTAGAAAAATTGCGTCTGTCTATGCTTTACATTCAGAAAAAGGTTCTGAAATTCAAAACTCCAATTCATGACTGTTCTGCGGGAGCTGTACCGAAACAAGTAAAATCCTCATTTACCGTCGTTAATTGCCATTACAAACTCAAAATAAGGTTCTGGAATTCAAAACTTACATTCATGACTATTCTGCGAGAGCTGTACAGAAACAAGTGAAATTCTCAATTATCGTCGTAAATTGCCATTACAAACTCTTCGTTAGTACTTCAACTCTGTTAGTACTGATAAATAGATAGATTTGGTCCCATACCGAAGTCTACTTAGATGGCATGCTGAGGTGATGCGTACAACGCTGCGCAAAACGTTTCAGCTTTTGTTGTCCCATTTTTGCAAACCTGTCAGCATTTTGCTATCCTTGTTATTTTCGTGTCTAGGAGCTGGAATCATGGCACAGCTTCACCTGCAAAGCCTATGTAAATGTGTCAATCGAGAAACCCTCATTTTGGAATCCATTAGAGACAGTCCTTGAAAGTCACGACTTTATGTTGAAATACGGCAGGGGGTCATCCTAGTGCAATTATTATCCAAGCTCTTGTTGTGATTCAAATAATTTTACCCTGAATCTAAAAGTGGAAGAGTATTCTTCGAAATGCTATTAGTGCGAAAGAATATGATTATATCTCTTGCCAATATACTATTAACTATGTCTAAATGCCTTTGCGGCGATAGCGTACTCAAAAGAGAATGCAGTGCGCTATTGGAGTTGATTTTAATGCTCCAATGATTGCGAGACGCAAAACTCTTCTTAGCTTCTTCAGCTGATCCTTGGAAAAAACCAATTTGGTTTTTGGCACGATAAATAATATCGTATGAATCTAATTACCTACTTTCGGACCAAATCTCCAAGTTTCAACAATAGCGTAGGTTAGGTACGATAAAAAATGACACTTTTATATTCAGGAGATGCGGAGAAGTCAACGTTTTTTTAAAGAAAACCAACCTTCCTGAGTCATCGATGGAGATAAACCATCGATGAGGTATAAGTTATAATCGGTCTATCAGTTGCCGTATACAACTAGTAAACTATCTCTATTCTTAGCCTTCGAGATTTCCAAAATTCGCCTCTGCACAAAATGTAGTTTGCACGCCAATTCAGAGTCAAAAATTACACTTAAATACTGAGTTTACATAAACAATTTGACCTTTTCACCCTAGAAGTAGATTTTCCAAGATCAGGCGGTTTTTCGCGTTTTATAAATATATGTTTGTTTTAATCTTGCTTGCCAGACAGAGCATGATCGTTGCACTAGTCAACAACAATTTCAAGAGAATTTAGAATGATTCCAACAAGAAATTTGAAATGTTCTCCTGTTAGCACAAAAGCAAGTTCATCAACATAATCGTGTTCATGAAAATTTGACTCATCTTACTCACGAATTGAATCATCGATTACGAATGCCCACAGTGCATAATTTGAAACACCTTGTTCCACCTGCACACATATGCTTCCTACTTCCACTCCTTACTTATATAAGTGGAGCTATTTTGTATTAACTTTGTCACATCACCACTGTTATAACCATTGCTGCCCACCTATTAAAAGTGGTACTCACACTTTGTTGTTTTGCAGATGTGAGTATAGATCAGAGGTATCCAACGCGTAAGCAACGATGTAAATAAGTGTCACTTGTCAATGCCCTCTCTTGCCACCTTTGATGCGTTCATGTGGTGAGCGGGATATGGAAAGGGTTCCTCGGCGAGCGAGCTGTGTGAACATTTCGCGCAAGTAGGCGTGGTCAGGCGTAGTTAGACGAAGCCCGTGGCAAAACGAGAAGGGAATTCTCGATGAAGCGCTCGGAGGAGGGGAAGAAAGGAGAAGCGCGCCAATCTTGCGTTGGACACCCCTGGTACAGATCCTGTAGCGGTGACTTCAGGCACCCTCCATAGTTATAAATGCTGAAACTACTCTCCTGTTAGGCATACTGATAGGTTTGGGGGCGTTCATTAGGTCGCATTTTCTCCTTCTTATTAAATCCGATTCAAGATTCCAGTGTTCCAAGCATCGAAGTATGAATCTCTTCCAACCTCTGGTATGAAGAAGGCCTTGAATTCTTCCCGTAACCTCTCTAAATTATCGCTTTGTGGATCCAAGCGCCAGACGTTTCAGAAAATTGCCGATATGTCAAAAGGGGTAAATCCTTGTCCTAAAAGAGACTACACCCTGCATTCAAAAAAATAGTTCGTCGTTTTTAATATATTCGTTCAGGACGTAAAAGTTTCATTAATTATTTACGAAAATTTACAAGTAGGGATGAGGTGGGTCAAATAAATTTTGAATGCCTAGTCCACAATTAATGCTGAACAATCATACGAGACTGTTTATTCCCACAATTTTACCATTTTAGTTCCCAAAAAGCCCAAAGACAAAACGAAGGAAAGGGATTATAGCTACATTCATTACACGTTTCGAAATAAGGAGTTTATGAGAGCACATTATTATGCCCTGTCAACCGCTGGAAGAGCACACTCCGGAAAACACTAGCGGCACTTATAAGAGGTGACGGAAGTCCATTTTCGGAATGCGTGGCTTCATACTTTCATACATGTGTTACATTTTTATTCACTTTAATGAAGCTCTTATGAACTTTGAGCATGCCAAAATACAAAAGTTCAAACCTGTGGCCTTTCGCTCGAAGCATCTCTCTCCATCCTTCACTCCAGTTTAAGCCGGTATTTATTAATACTTCCTATTCCCTTTCCGAACAAATTGCGATTTGCAGGAAGAAGAGAAAGAGTCACATTTCGCCCTGACAGAGGAAATACGCGAGAATCGAGATTTACGAATCGAAGTCGCCGCCCAATCATTTTCGTCGCCGAGATCACGTGGACAAATATCGAAAGCTGAGCGAGTTTGCAGACTCGTTAATGTTCGGGAGTGCATCCCCGGCTTATGGTTGAATGTACTGAATCAAGACCTTCTAGGCACAAATGGGCGTTCTGTATTCGGTATAAAAATAGCAAATATCCATAAACACGGGTTAAGTGACACTCCGGTGATAGAGATTTATTCCCTTGAGAGTTAGGCACCTCATAATATGCATGGGCAACCGTGTCCGCTCACGTTTCTGATGTTCGGCGGTCTAGGTTGTCCGTAAGGTGGCGACCTTAAGTTGGGTCCAAGCGGGAAAAGTTACCACATTCAAAGTGAATGTTTGCGTCGCTCTTCTGAACGTTAGTCCTTCCTCCGGATACAATAATTTTTCGTGAACAGATATGGCTCCAGAGGAAGTAGGAAATGATACAATAAAAAAAAGGATGAGTAAATGACTATAGATGCCGTGAGTGTCTCTTGGTAGTGTTTCGGAATGATGACCCTTGCTCTACTGTCTCATGCAAGTTATTTCAAAATTTCCCGTTTTCTCGAGCAAAGCATTCTTGAATGAAGGGTAAAAATTACCACGTCACAATGTGTAACAATCTGGCTTGTCACTTTTCAGTCACCCCTATTAGTTCCATGACCTGACCAAGCGGAGAGGTTAGGCTTATCAGCCCCCTTCGTCAAAAGGCGATCAGGCTCAGAAACAGGGAAGTCTATAAACAGGAGGTGTTCAAGGATTTTGCAGTAGTTTTCGTTATGTAACACCTTAGCATCATCAATGCCTTCAGTTGACACGTAGGATTTTTCTTCAAGACTCTCCAGAGTTTCGTGGACCTTTACAAGACTTTTTAGTGCCAACTTCTCAGTAAGGTATCTATTAATTTTATTTTTAATTAGGTATCATCCAGTCGATTGTGTGCGTTAGCATCCTATAGCTAGGACGTCTCGATATTTACCGTTTCTTTGTACTACATCATTTAATTGTTGAATTTCAATTGCCCACATCTATTTGATTTCATTGCTTACTAATAGGTTGTAATCATCTACTTGTGAAATACGCATCACCAAATTCTGTGCTATGAACCTTAGTGTTCTTAAGACCACTATATATATTTTTGTTCTTCAGGAAGCTTCTTAGCCCTTGAAACTTTCCAATGAATTACAAATTATGCATAAGGTTTACATTCTTTTGCTTTAACTACGAGTGTGGTAAACTGTGGTTCAAAAGAGGGTTCAAGCTCACTACATTGAAATTGCTATTAATAAATTTGGAAGGACCTACTGGAGTCTCCTTGATTTCATGTCTGTCCATGAAGTCAACCGCGCTACTTCTTATGCTTACTCTTACTCTGCAGTATTTGCTTTTGACACTACTATGTTTATAGATTCCAGAAAGAAGCTTATAACTCTCTACTATTGCAAAGACTTCACCATCGGATGTCGATAATACAATTTTTTCTTGGTTTGAGAAGGGTACATAGGTATTAAATCCTAGGTTCAATTTGAGTCGACGGTTGGTAGGAAATGTAAATCTTTGAAGTTCAAATTGCCTGTTCTGATTATGAATGGAAGTAAGCCGAAGAAATCTCAGTTGTTCAATTCCACATCCCATCCCGTCAGGAGAAGGGAGACGCATGGAACGCAAAATTAAGGTCTCTGGCGAAAGACCCCGTGTAAAAGGTGACCTAGATCTGGAACGACGATATGGTTCGACCAAAAAATGCTTATCAGGCGAACGTTCTCCATCAGAAGGAGAAGAATGTCTCTCCAAAGGAATACCGGGAATAGGGTCCCCATTAGGTAAACAATCGAACTGCGAACTAAACTCTGCAACAAGGAAGGATAATCAGTAGAGTGTAAAGAAGCACAACTGTGAAGTTAGCTAGCGGGCATAGCTTGACATGCGAATGATGCTTGCAACTGATTCAAGAAAGGGTCTTAGCACGAAACAGTGGAGGCATTGTACAGTGTTCGTTATCATAAGGGAGAAGGGTTTCTTCCAGCTCATACTTAGCAGTTCTGACAACAAGCGTGCTGCGATAGCTTAATTGGTTAAAGCACCAAAACGAAAAGTATTGTAATAAACTGGCCAAAAACCTTTTCAGAAACATGAAACACTTACACCCTCTCGAGACCCGTCTGGGAACCTTAAGCCGTCTCTTCGGTCTACGGCCGGAAGATAAGTCTCAGGGATCGTCAGTCGATCTCCTTCGCGTCGGTGTCCAGTACAGACCCGAATTCATGTTTGGCGTTTTTTCTTTCTTTTTATTTTCGTTCCTATCCTTATTTGTTTTCTTGCACTCCTTGCAGGGAGTCAAGCATTACAAGTAAGAAAGCAGGATTTGAGATATATACATATCTTTATTTTATCACTAATCATTGGAAAGCAATTACAATAAAGCAGTCAAAGAATACAATATGGAGGTCCGCTTGGTCCTTGGATCTTGAAACCGTGTTTTCTTTTATTCGTTCTTATACAAAAACCGTAGAGACACATATATTTAATTGGCGACATTATCACGACGATTTGGTTAATTGGTAACTTATTTCGTTCTATACATATCCTAATCCAATTATGAAAATGCGCTAGCAATGCGTCGATTACCGCGATAGTTCCAGTGTCGGATTGACGAGTGTCCGCCGGGACTCGTTCGTGAGCCGTCTGGAGCTCTTCACGATTTGAGTGGTTATTTTGAGGTATCTCGGTGGAAGAAAGGTTATTATCCCGAATCGCGAGTTCCGTCAGGTGACGGGATAGTTCACCGCGCTTGGCCTCTTGTAAGAAGTCCAAAGCTGTATTGCCGACGATCATGCACGACGATTTACGTAAACGCTGATTACGTGCTCTTCTTCGTTGCGGCGTGTTTACTGCGTTTTCTTTGTTATCGATTTTCGAGATGCTGCGATGGTTTGGCACGCTCGCCCAATGCTGGGCTCAGGGTTCCCAGTAAATCCGGCGACGACCCCGCCACCTATCCCCTAGCTGCCAGCCAAAATTAGCCAATCAATAAAACTTCCGTCTGGACAATTTTTTAGCCAAAATTTTTCAATTAATGCGATGTTAAACATGGGTCGCGTGACCCAAATTATCGATTTTTTTCGCAAAAACTCACGTCCGCACTGAAATAGACATTGAGTTGATTTTTTGGGAAAAGCCTTAGGAAACAATGAACTACGTTTGTTTACAAAATTAGGTTCAAATTTTCGAAAAATAATCGCAAACAAATTTTTTTTCGAAAATTTTGAACAAAATGTTGTATATAAACGTAGTTTAATATTTTCTAAGGCTCATCTCAAAATATCAACTCGATATCTATTTCGGCGTGAACGTGAGTTGTTGCAAAAAAAAGATGTCGGTAAGGTAGGAATCGAGTAAGTTTAACATGGCCTCAAGACAGAGGTGAGAGTATAAAATGGCGCGGAAAAATTCAAATTTGTTTTGCACAAAAACTCATCTGCTATTTATGAAAAAGAAGTTATGAGACAAATCTGCATAGTAAATAAAGAAAGATTTCATTAAATTGTATAAAATGGATTTCTGTTTAATAATTGAACGTATTTTTGTATTTTGGAGTAGAAAGAACACGCTAAGAGTTTTAGTAAAATGAATTGAATTTTATTCTACGTTTTATCAATTGAGCTGCCAGATCGTAGACGGTCACATAAACTCATTTCGCTGGAAGTGGGGAGGCCTGTGGTCGCTCGGGTTTGAGCGACGTTCGCGGGCCTTCCTACTCCCAGAGAAATGAGTTTATGTGCTCTTCTTCGATCCGGCAGCTCAATTATATGTGAAAGTAGAATTTGTATTTCATATAATATACTATTTGTAGCTATACATATCAAATAAACCTATTATATCACATTCATTAGAACCTCATTTGGTTCTTTTTCATGATCACATGTTGTACAAATTAAATTAAAATATACTCTAGAAACTTCCGCTATTATTATTTGAAGATTGTTGTTGATTTATTTCAACCTTCAAGAAAGAAAGATAAAAGCTGACCTTATTGAAACGCTGTTTTTTTCGTCCGTTTATACTACTCATCGACGGGAAATACCCATATGTATGTTTTTTTTGTCGTGGCTGCTCTGGATATTCCCCAGATTCCAATGTGACAAACTCAGAGAAATTAAATGCCTGATTTTTGTGGTGGTCGTCATGGCTGCTCTGATAAACCAATCAATAGAGGGGTTTGCTACACCAACCTACTGCACCTAATGTCCCAATGTATAGGGGTTTTTTTGTGCCATGTGACAAACTTAGAAAAAATAAATGCCTGAATGAGTTTAGGAAGATTTTTGGAACCAGCCCATATCAGCCAAGTTTTGGTGATTACTTAGCCAATAATTTAGCCATTCAGCTAATTTAAAAAAAATGTTAGCCAAATTCGGCCTGGATTAGCCAATTTGGCTAAATTTAGCCAATGCTGGGAACCCTGACTGGGCTGCAGTATGCGCTTTGCGGGTAATTATTCCGCGAGCGCGGCCGTGAATTTTCTTTGTCCCCGTAAACGTCGAATCATTCGCGTTCGCCCTCGTAACCGGCGCTCAGCTTCACTCCTGGACCCCATTAGAATAAAAAAAAAAATCGAACACAGGAATTAATTAATTGTTACTTGCGATAAGTATGAAGAATCCAAACCGGCAGCGTGCTGGTCATTCCGGGGGACCAAAACTGCAGAAAATTAGGCAAGTTAATGAAATAAACACGAGAATCAAAGGGACTATCATTCGCTGTTGAGATACGTGGTAAAATGCACTACGAGGTGTTAGTGATCGCGAATGCGATCTAGAGACTCTAGCCACAAAGGAAAAATAGATAGGATTGTTAAGCACTCCAGTCAGAGCCGGAGGATGAGTCGACAGTCTAGCTGGCGCACAAGCAGAGCTCTTTTGTTGTAAACATCCTCTTTTTTGCAGGAAATAACTATTCTTATTAGGTATAAGAATTTCGTCCTTCCAAAAATTATTATTGCTCCAATTGGAAGCTAAACAATTCGGTTGAAAATATATGTACTTTGGTGTGAACTCGTATTATCAAGTGGAAAATATTTCTTTCTTACTATAAACTCTCTTTCCTTTTGTATATTGAACTACTGTTTCCGAAATTTATTTCCGTTCGGGTTTGAAGATTGATACTCATCTGACGTGAGTTCTTTAATCTTTCTCCTTATTTTTTGGAAGTTTTCCAGTTTTATCTTTTTTTATTCATAAAGTCCTTCGGGCAAAAGAGCCCTCTGAGGAATGAACGATACATGTTAAGAACTTTTATCTATGTACATACTCTTGTCAAAGTAAGGTGACACTGGTGGTTATATAAAACTGTAAACAGTGAAGTAAGATTGAAGGTGGACACAAGAATGAGTAACTACCATCAGTATATTATGAAATATCATTATACTCACCAATAAATCTGAATATGATTGTCACGATTGAAACCAGAAAATAAAGGATCTTCATCATTTCAAAGCACAGGAGAAACTGTACAATGGCTTCAGAAATGCTCATATTCCTTCTATGGAAAGTCAGAAAGTACAAGTATTCTTGTTACCTTAAGGAATAAAAATATAAATGTTTCACTCGTCTTTCAGAGATATTTATATTTAATAAATCAGTCCAGGGCCAAAAATATTCCATAATCTCCCTTCAATCTAGGCATTACATTTATATCAGAACAGTGTATAAATTAAAATAGGAAAAAATTCTTATCCATCGTCGCTAATTGACATTAAAAAACTTCTCATGAGGGATAGAGGAAATTTGTGTTCCGATAGCTCCAGGTGTCAGTAATCGATTTCCCACGAAGCATTGGGATTCAGGTTTTGAATTATGATGCTCCGATCCTTCAATTTTGTTCAAATAGAAAAGAAAATAGATGCAGTCCCTTACCCTTTAATCTAATCCTCTCTTACGACACCAGTTCCTGCCGTAAGAGCGTATATGGCAGCATGAAGAATATCTCAAAAATCATCTCGTTCGCAGAAGTGATTTCCCGAAAGTTTAACTCCACAGTTGAAATACATATCACAATCACAAGGAATGTGGTGCGCTGCTTCCTTCGCAATAGTCACATTTTCAACGGTAAAGTTTACTGTCGATTTCCATATAAGTAAGGTAATTCGTCGAGCTGCAGCCGAGCGTGAGCATTTCTACTACCACTTTGAACTGCTTCATGTCTAAGTTCAGGAGTTTATTAGACTTCTTTAGCATGGTTTTCGGATTATAACTAACATTGTCGTGTCCAGGAATCCAAATCAAGTTAAGTAAGTTCCTTTCCGACACTCAGTATGGTTCTTGGAGATAGCTCAGGACAAGTGTGGATGTGATGTTTTCCTCGCGGAGGGCCTTAAGCGCAGCTTCACTATTAGAGCATATGGAAATGTGACAATCAACAAACTCGTGTTCACAAATCTCCTTTAGGCAGACCTTGGCAGTCAAGATTTTAGTTTTAAATACGGTAGGGAATCAACCCATTGCGATTGTTATCCGAATACGAGGCTTGTGATATTATCATCAATTTTATCAGGTCCTACAGGAAATTTTATTTTAAAAAAGAAATGGCTACACCAAGTTTGCTTTCGGTGAATACAGTCTCAAGGGATTGATTGGATCCAAAGTCAATAAGAAATTTTTCATGATAGACAGTTTGAGGAAACATCTAAATTTGGAATTATAGCAGATTTGAAATCATGTCACAATCTACCAAGCATCATTGAAACAAATGAATTCTGATTCATAAAGGGTAGCACGCAATTGCCTCGCCATTCCGACGGACTCGAGCACTAACCCATAACCTGTGATGTGCATTGCAATCCTCATCAATGAGAACATTATTTTGATTGCCATTGCTAACTGAGTCTGAGAATTTTCTTCAGGTATTGTATAAGATCATTCCACCAGCAGAGGGGACACTGTAGGCGAAAACGATGCAAAGTTGTTCAACTAATGAATCAGTAGAATTCGAAAGGGTTCCCAGATTACTTTTAATGTAAACTGTTGCTGGCAATTGTTGCTGGCCCTGTCTCTGATAATATTAAAATCTCTATGCATGCATGCTTCATTAGTGTTGAGGACAGACACCATCGAATTGTGCTATACTCGAGTTGTAGAAGTTTTAGAGAGTGAGAAGACAAACTTGCGAGGATGGAGCTTATTAAGTTGTGAATTTTATCGAAATATCTGGAGTTTCCCGAAGAAAGAATATTCACGAAATTCGTGAGCACCAGAAACCGATTGTCTCGAATCAAAAGTACGTTGAGAAAAGTGGGAAAGGACAGGGGAGATGGAACATTTGTTAGAAAGAAGAATGAAGGCAAGGGAAGAGGAGTGATAGAATATGATTGCAGTGATGGAAGTACAGACAAGGAATGAGGTCCCTCTGGGAAAAATCAATAGAGGATTCAGGGAAAACCCCTTTCGGGGTAAACCTAACTCGTTTGGTTCCAGCCTTGTTGTACTACTGGAGAATACGAGATCCTCTACGAGACCCTTCTACGGGCCAGGTTAAGAACGGCCATAGAAGCAGCGGGAGGCCTGGCCGAAAATCAGCATGGTTTTA
>WSXT02210409.1:0-17823 GCA_011762715.2 Neuroterus valhalla
GAAAAACAGTATACACCACACGGGCAGAAGGTTGAAAGCCCTGAACTGCGAGATATGATGCCCTCGGCTCCGCCTCGAGCACCATATCACGCAGTGCAGGAAATTCAACTTTCTGCCCTTGTAGTGTAATATACTATTGTTTTCTTCAAACTGGCTGTGTAATCTATTGTAACCTCATGGTACATTATTGTGAAATTGGTTAACTTTTCGAATCCCTTTTCTTCTACTTTTGTTTGACTTTTGTATTCGCATCCGTCTTTACCATGTGTGTATCTAATTTGCATGAATTTTAGATGGTAATTTATTTAATGTCGCTGATAATTATTAAAATTGTAGTACTTTCGAAGAAGTTGTGGGAATTTTTTATTTCTGGGTAGTTTTTTTTTAATGTATGGAAAATCGGGAAACCTTCTTTTGAAAACTTGGGACCTTGACACGTCGTATACTGAAAATAGGATTCACGCACCAAACCTGTTTATACTGCTTGAAACACTGTTTGGCTGGTTTCTACTTGTGGGTTCACAGCGAATCTGCAATTGAGCTGCCAGATCTAAGAAGGGCACATAAAATCATTTAGCTGGGAGTGGGGAGGCCCGTGAACGTCGCTAAAACCCGAGCGGCTATAGGCCTCCCCACTCCCAGCGAAATGAGTTTATGTGCCCTTCTTCGATCCGACAGCTCAATTCTTTATTTACCCTAGAAAATTATACTCATAAAACATTCTGAAGTATTTCGAATTTTTTCGAGAAACACATCAGTAATTATATTCAGTTTTAAATGATTGTTTTTCTTCAATCTAGTACAGAACTTGAGAACAAGTTGCGGTCTTTAATTGCAATCCCATGTAATCTTTGTAATATTTTCTAATCTTTCACAATCCCATGCAATCTATTTAATCCCTATAATCTTGTCTAATCTAACTTGATCTTCTGCAATCTCAAATGTAATCGTGTGTAATCTCATGTAATCTTCTGTGATCTTATGTAATCTTGTAACGTGCTTGTAACCTTGTAATCTAGTGTACACAAAAAATCGGAGTGGTTAACCCCTCGGTCCATGTCAAAGTTTCGAAAAACAAGGTCACTGCGTCATGAAGTAGGCGGGTTGTATTACTGCGTTTTGTAACAGTCGCTGCAATTAAAACAATCACAGATTAAAAAAATTTGTATACTGGTTTGGCTATATGATTTCACACTTTGCGTTGCGTCTTGTTACGCTACACTGCACGAGGAACCGGATAAATATAGCATGAAAGAAGCAGCGCATTAAAGAATTAATATTAATGGTTTCAATTTAAATTTTTTATCGCATTATATAAGTAGAAACTGTGTGCAGGAATATGAAAACATGTTTGCAAATTGATTTTTTTTTCAAACTTATTATTAATTAGTCACAATTCAGGAATCTTGACACTAATTTCTAACAATAATTCAAATAATCGAATAGTATTTTTATAATATTTTTAATATTTTTTAAATTTCAATATTTTTAATATTTTATAATTTTCAACGTTTGTCCTCTGATGAATCCTATTCTGGAACTTTTCGAAAATGTTTTTTCAAATATTTCGGACAATTAAAAATGGAGAAATCATCAAACTCGTTATTGTTTTAGGGGTTAATTTTCAAAAGGTTCCAAATTTGAAATTTCGTGATACATAATTTTGCACAAGCCTTTTTTAGATGAATATCTGCTCTGCATACCAACAAGCTTGATGCGTTTATCAACAGCTTGAACAAATATCGCCTTATCTGATAAGCGCCATCGTTCAAGATTTCCTCCTTTTCTTGGAAAACTTAGATAATCAGTTCTAGACGCTTGTACTTGCATTTCACTTTGTTTGATTTTCCTAATTTATTTAATATTACACAATTAAAAAATATTCTTCTCCATGAAAACGTAAGCCAATTATTTGGTTTCTTGGTATGAGAAAAATTTGTAACGGCCAGAAGAATTATCAATTATCATACATGAACATTCGTGTAGTTTCTTCTACATAATTGATTTCCCCAAGAATAAAATGCTTTGCGACATCACGGGTCATGGATCTTGAACAATGATTATAGATAGATCCGAGGGGTCCTGCCGAGTAAAGTTTAGTCGGCTTGCATCAGCATCAAATCAGCCTGGAAATTACTCAAATAGCTAAATTTATTTCTATTTTAAAATATAAAAAAAACTATAAATAAATGCCTCAAGCCGCAAATTTTTAAATCTAAAAAACAAAAAAAAACTAATATATATTTTACTGATTCCTTTTGAGAATATACCTATGGTACAGGTGTCGTAGTAAAAATTTGAATCTTGCGTTTTGATTGCGATTCAAATTTGCCGCAAACATTTTATCAATTTCCTGACGTCACTTACTCGTAACGTAATATCCAACGCGTGGTGACGTCACAAGTTGTATGAAATTTTTGTCCAAGATTTGAATCAAGAATGTATTTTTCTCTATTTGATGAGAAATTCCTTCTAAATAAGTAGGCTTATAAATCTAATAACAATCATGGTCATATTATTGGTATTAATCTGAAACCTTGTCAGACTGCTTACGTCAATAACTTGTTTTGAAGCAGGTATTAAAAATTCAGATAGGTAGTCCTCTTCTTAAGCCTCTTATCAAGGTGGCGTGACAAGAGGAACCCAATTATACGCAATGCTGAGAAAATTTCATGTAATTGTAAATAAAGTGACATAAATAAAATAGAAATTCTTGGATTAATTATTCATAATAATAATCATTTGATATTAATAAAATCTGAGAAATGTACATGATATAACCGCTAAAGCTAAACGTATATTATTTCTTAGTTTGAATGTAAGTACTTTAGTGAGTACTCACAATATTTTCTATTCTGTTCTGTTCTTTTTTTTTCATGACCTAAAGAAACCAATTTTTCTGAAAGTAAAATGCATTGTGAATGAATGAATTTCTGACTATAGTGGGAGTTAGGGGCTCGTCTCCACGTGTTTATCAATAAGCAGACTGTGATCTCATTCTACTCATTTCATGACTGGGCTCTTCTGAAAACCTTCAAAATAATTTATTCATGCATCATTCCTTAACAAAAAATAGGTCAAGAAAATTCATAAGATGAATATTTGCAATAAAAAAAAATTAAATATTTAAATTAAAATACATATTATTATTCAAGATGTGGAAGCGGGAATGAATCTTTCTGGGTTTTGATTATTATTAATTTTTCTTTCAAGTTAATAATTCAGCTTGAACATATGTAGTGTTATATATTTAATTGGATGCTGGTCGTTATCAGATTGGTAGGTTCATCCCAGTTTTATTTGATTGGAGTTAATTTACAAGAGTAAATAATAGTTACGCATAGAATTTCTAACATTCAAGAGTTTGATGTAATTTCTAATTTGTAAAAGTGAAGATGATGATTCAAACGACAGAAGTGAAGTAAAAATTTGATTTAATTTGTAAATTATGAATTTCTGGATGTTCTGCTCTCTTATCTAATCGACTGATTCGATAAAAAATGTTTGAACGAGACGGTATACGCGCTGCGTCTGCCAGGGTCTAATGCCAAGAAGCACTTCTTGTGATAACCATGTGAGGGTGGAAATCTTCCAGCAACTAAATTATCTTTCATTGAAATAAAAAGACCCTTCAAATACAAATTCATATTTCGTGTTTCTCTTGCAATTCAGATTTCTGCATTATCAATTCTTAGATCTTGATTTTTAAATGTAACATGAATTTTTTTAAATATTCTAACAAGAACCTAGTATTATTAACAGAAGTGGAATGATTACAATTACAACTAGCAAGTATTGGACATTTAGTTGAAAGCTTGAGTCGAAGACAAATTTCACGTAATTGAAAACAGAAACAGTCCAGAAAGCAAAAGTTAAAAATAGCACTTTTGGGTTGAACATAAAAGTGCAAAACGGGAATTCAAAATATTCAATTTAAGAAAATAATTATAGAAATCATATTTTTCAAGATGGAATAAGATTCTTGAATTTTCGTAAAGAGTGCGAAACACAACTTGAATAATTAATCGTTTTTTATCATGATTGATAACGCACGCCTCCAGTAATGGATAATAATAGATATTTTATCTCGTATCCTAATAGAAGATTAGAAGTTTCGACGGATCGATCGATCTAGTTCAAAGATTTAAAAACAGAAACCAATTTTTTATTAAATATATCCTCTAAGCTAAAAGTCCAGAATTAATTATTCTGAAACTATTAAAAGAAAATAGTACACCTCTCACACTCGTATCGAACTGTACTTTATACCAAATTAGACAATATTATGTTAGACAAAATTCAATCAATCAGTATCAATAATACTGACTTAATCGGAACAAAGAATTCAATTCATTTTAGGAATATTTTATACCACCCTAACCTCAAAATCTCACGAGCGAAGCGAGTGACAAAAGTCTCATTCGCTAAATAATCACCTCTCGCACATGTATCGAGATTTACTATTCCACAAGCCGTAATTAATTGAATCGAGGACTCTTTATTTCTTTCATTGTAATTCTGAACCCCAGTCCTAATTATTCTTTGGAAGCTTGTTATAATTTTATTAAAAATTGGTCTAAATATTTTATTATCGTTTTAAAAACTGAAATTACTATCTTAAGAACTAGGTTTCTTCAATTCGTGTGATTAATTGTGAGAATTACAATATCGATTCAAAATATAAGTACGAAAATAGTCGATATGATTTATGGGCATTTGAATTTGTTCCAGACAGAAGTTGACATCGCCCAAGTGGAACCGCTTCAAAGGCATCAGATTAAGATGGAAGGACAAGATCAGATTGAACAATGTTATTTGGAGGTGTTGGCATATGCAGTGTAAGTATTTTCAATTAAAAAAATTATGTATTATAATTCGTATTTAAAATTGTTATTTTCAAGAATCAGTCTCATGTAAACAACAGAAAAAAACGGTATCGATAGACTTACGTAATAACAAAAAAGAATTTAATAGGTACGAGTATTTTTTTTTTCTAATAGAACTGGATTTGTTTTTTCCTGTGAATTTTTGGAATTCATGAACGTAGGAGAAAAACTTTCCAAATATCCAGGCGTGGATTTATCTGAGGGGCAACATGGGCACTGCCCCGGGGCGGTAAATGCCCAAGGGCGGCAAATTTCGGACCGAAAAAAAATGCAGAAAGAAAAATTGGAAATTAAAAAAGAAATAGTGATGAAAATACGGTCTCTGAGAATTAAAATCTTTTCCTAAAGAATAAATACAGATAATAAATATATCACGGTGATGAATTATTAAATAAACTGCTTCGGTTTTATGGTCAGTTCGAAAAAAAGGCGGCATTTTTCAATTTTTTCCCAGGGGCGGAAAATTCCCAAATCCGCCTCTGCAAATATCACTTAAAAAGGCTTCGAATAATCCAAGTTTGAAAGAGTTTTTTTCAAAGGAATCATTCTATTCCATGAGGATGTAATATCAGTTTCAATCGTATAAACTTGAATTTTTCAAATTGAAAATATAAAAAACACCTTGCAATGGAAAGCGTTTAAAGTTACACGATTTTGAATTGGAAAGTGCAAATATATTTAAGTTTTTATTTTAATCAATTTCGAGTTTCTAAACGTCAAACTGACACGATTTAGGGGATCCAAAAATGTTAAAACTTTGCAATATAAAATATTTCTAAATAAAGGGTGCAACAGATAGACCCGAATAAACTAATGTATTCAAATTTAAATTGGATGCTTCAATATTTGCAACGACTTTAGAGCGTGTACTCAGCCAGTTTATTAGGCAAGAGCAACGCGTTATCCCCTCTCTTGCCTACTAGACTGGCTGAGTCCACGCGCTAAGGTCTTTCTGCAATCCGTACGCTCAACTCTTCATCTTGAATCTGTCGTGATTAAACACCCTTAAGAAATTATCAATTTTTCAAGCATCAACCTTTAAAAAAGAATGTTTCATGTTCGGAAATTCCGAAATCGTTCAATTAAAAAATTTTCACTTGCAAAAAATTTCAATTCAAGTCGGAATTGTCCGAAATTTCACATCTTGAATTTCCAACGGCCGTCCGTCCGTAAACACGGTAACTCCCGAAAAAATGTCCGATCAAATCGAGCTTTGATACACTTGTTAAGGGTTCCAAAAGAAAGACTGAGTTCGTTAACCAGCTATTTTTTATGAAAAATCGAAAAGTTCAAGCATTTTCAAAATTTTTGAGACGCTTTTTTGAGATTTTATGATTCTATGTACGGTCCTTTATATAGTATTTTGAAATTCGAACAATTTAATTCCACGGCTTTTCACGAAGAAAAAAAATGGTCAGAGCTATAGCATTTTCAACATTCAAAAATACATACGAAAATGGAGATTCCACGCAAAATAACGCACGATATGGAAAAAAGTACAAAAAAGTACAAAAGTACAAAAAATAATGAAGAATAAGAAATTCTATCCTATTCCCATCCTTTATGATTGAGAAAGTATTAGATTTGTCAGAAATTTTACACTTGAAAATTTTGAACCTAACAACGCTAGGCGTGCAAAAATATGTAAACGAGAAATTGTAGCTTTTTGAAAGACTTACATATTGTCCGTAAGCCATTATTTGATAGGTTTCAAAAGTTATTATAAATTTGTTCTAATTCTAAAATTGTACAATTCTTTAATGTTTTATTTCCAAATGTCTAATATCAAAATCTCTGGAAGTCAACGTATTCAACTTGGATCTCCAGTTTGAGATTGCACATTATTAAAAGATGAAATCTAAAAATGTTGAATTTGAAATCTTATTTTTCTTCCTGGAACTATTTATTGAAAGGGAACTTTTTTCTGGAATTTCAGTAGCCTCTAATAAGAAAAAAATATATTTTAAGAGTATACGTGCAATGAAATTATCGAAATAATTTTGTTTATCAATAGAAAAATGATATCAGTTTTTTATAAGGGCTTCTCTGAAAATTTGTCTTAGGAAAATGAGCTGGATTTATGTCTCAGGTATAAAAAATCTGCTACAAAGTTTCTACGCACTGATTACTGACTAAATTCGTTGACTTTTCTCAATCATCAATGTGATAACCCTGACGCTCGGATGGCAATACATTTTTCGCTTCATATTTTCTTTCTCTTCTTTGCTGTCACGGTCATTGGCAGCCACGCGCGGAAGTTCCCATATGTTTCTACAATTCATAATAATTATCATTGGTAATCAATGAGAACCACAATATTCTGAGACGCAGTTGGCTCTGGCTATTTGTCTCTCAATCAATCTGAAATTCTAATTTTTAACGACTCAATTATTTTAATTCATAATTTTCAGCAACTTCTATGTAACTTTGTGAAATATATTTTTTCTTTATATAACTACTGTTTTTTAACAATTTTATTTCAATATTACTTTTCTCATTATACATACGTATAATTTTTATGGACAACTTTGCAATGAATTTCCAAAGTGCCTCTATTATTTTTGTACAAAATATCTTATTCCGGGTTTTTTTTTTTTATCAAGTGGAAATTTGCGACGCAATTTTTCGAAAGATTTATGGAGCTTCTTTTCTTTGAAATCAATAATAAAAAATCGTACTCGGGAGAATATGGAGATTTGAGTGTCGCGACGAGATAAGACAAGAGATGGTAAATAAAAAATCTTCTCACGCGAGAAACATGTGCTTGTAGTAATCATTCAGGGGCGAATCAGTTTTCAAAAAATGATGTATTATACAGAAAAAGAATCACAAACAAACTGGGTGCGAGACTCCTAATTAGTCGAAAAACAAATTTTACTTTTATGAGAGTAATAGTAGTTGTCGTAGACTAAGTCTTCTTATTAAAATCAATTTATTATCAATTCCTGACAAAATGCGTCCCCCTTGTATTTTTATTGTTACCTGAAAAAATACTATCTGGAACATTATATGTATCAGACACCTCAAAATAAAGTACCTAAGTTTATTCCATATTTCTGATGAAGTTCTAGTTAAATCCACACTTATATTACCATTCGGAAAGATAAAAAACAAGAGAAAATCATATTAAAAATATATTTTTCTTGCAATCTGATTCTCATTGTCTTAGTTTTTTCCTTATTCTTCTTATTACATCATCTTCTCCGATATCCGCCCCTGTAGTGCCCCACCAATCGCTTTTCCATCGCCTTCTTTTATGCTCGTCGATGTGACGCTTGAAATGAACACCTTAGTTTCCCCGCGACTTCCAATTCGAAGTCTTCCTTCAGCTTCAAAAATTCATGTGAAAATTTTCCACTTTGAATTATTAATTTTTTACTCTATTCACTTCCGGTCTTACCCCGCCGTTCAAAGTTCTCTCGACCACACAAAGCCATTCTGACGAACTAAGTGGAAAGAAACTAGTACAGTGTGGTAGTTCATTCATACGGGACAAGTATAAATATATATATTCATTTTTGTGTTGGAAACATCTTGAAGGTTTCTTAAAATTTTCAAAAATTTGTCAAGCGCGCTACAAAATGCGTCGTCGTAAGGTTGGCATCGGGACGCCCGCAAAGCACCATGAGTGGGTTAATTCGACGCTGGAAGGTAGTTTCAAACTGGGGGTAGATAAGACCATTTTTTAGAACCTATTTTTATGAGAAAAAGAGGTTCTCTTTTTACTGTGGTGAGTATTGGATGGAAAAGTAAATATATAAATTACAAATTTCATGAATTTCAAATAGAATAAGAAATTTACACCTGAAAAACATTGAGTAGGTTGAAAATGCTTCAAATTTAGTAATATTTCTTATAGTGAAAAAATTACAAATTTTATATGACTTCACACTTACTGCTTAAATATTTTTCATCCACATTTGTAGTCACGTAAATCATAAATCGCTACTAATGACTAACGACCGATTTTTTTTATGAGAAATCCTAAATATCTATAGATCGGCTTCCTTCTCATTTCAGTTATCCTCAAGCAAAACACTTTGGTCTGCCAGTTTGCATCCCCACTAGATGTCGATACCCACAATAAACCAGAGGTTAGTTTATATAAAATAAAATATCCTTGTAATTTCGTTTGACGATTGACAAGCAGTTCTCTAGAAAGTCAAGTCTTAAAAACTATCTGAGATTCTGTTTTATTATATCTCCTTGGATACGCATTTTTTGTATATCAATTCTCTTCCTTCAGAATGTAGAACTATTTGAGGACATAGACAAAGTAAAAGTTGGATTTTAATAAAAAACAAACTATATTTCCTTGATAAGAGTCGAGACTGTAAAAATCATCTGATTAGATTAACCCGAAGTGAGAACTTGGTTTCTTGATTCTGGTAACGACCAACCAGAGTCATACGAGTATTACGTTGATATCTCTTTTTCCTATCAGGCTGTAGTTTTAGAGGGCAAATACTGGAAGAGGAAACTTGCAGCGGTGACAGCAGAATACAAGAAATGGCGAATGTTCTACCGAAACAAGGTCCTTGGTTGGACAAACAAAGATGGTACCGATATGGTATGTTTTAAATAAGTTGAATTCATGTCAGATTAATTTAATTAATTTTGAATGGATTACTGTGTCAAGTAGAACTTTTGTTCTTCGTTTTGTAACTGGGAATTTTTTTTATAAATTTAGAATCTTTCAACTCTCCCATCGCCAGAATTCTCATTTATCTTTTCTCTGTTTCAAGATTATTTACACTTTCTGGAAAATGTCGAAATTCAGTTGAAACCTATGGAATTTTCAAACTTCTATTATCCTTTTTTGAAGTAAACTGAAGAATATAATAAATGTTCGAAAGAAACCAAATTGTAACGATTTTTGAAAGTGTATGCATACAATTTGATTGGAATAGCTGTTTCCATACTTTTTTGTAAATTGTTGTTTCGATTTTTGATCATATGAAGGAGGAAGACGTACTTCAAGTTTTGTGTGGGCCAAACTAAAGAATTGGATTTTGGAACAAAAATTATGTTCTAAGGCCCACATAAAAATTGGCAAAAATTTGAAGGTAGATTCCCAGATCAAATTAACTTCGTAGACTTTAAAAATTTCAACGCCGTTTCCTCAATTTTCGACAATAACTTCCTTTTGCTGAATTTTTGAACAAGAGCTACTAACGTTTAAAATGACATTCTCGAAATTTAGAATGCAGACTCGAAAATTCTAACACTTCAAATTTAAGCAATTTTGAGCAATCAATTTAAATTGAAGCCTTCCAATTTCAAAATTGGGAGAAAAGTCATCAAAAGAAAATATGTTATGAATGGGAAAATTAAATGTAAAAATAGAAGTTACTTGGGTATAATTTGAAATTAGTAACGTTCTAAAATAAATTTCTTAACCATTCAAACTTTAAAAATTCAGAAGTAATACATTTTACACATGGAATTGAGTTCTTTAAGTTACATAAAAGTGGAGACTTTATTATATGTGCGATTTGAAATTGAAAGGTTTCCAAAACGAATAATTTCAAATTCAAGTTGATACTAAAAAAGTCGACATTTCAAATCTGGAATGATTCAAATTAAAATTTTTCCCCTTCATGTATGGACTTGAGAGTAAGGCCACTTCATTTGTGCCCATGAAATTTTTGTGATTTTTTAAAAAGTGACAACAATTGGAAAAATCTGTACATAATAGCATTAAAAAAATATACTTTGAACCGTTTTTCAAAAAACTGCACTGTTTTCATTATTTTTAAAAATAATTATTTTTTCAACTTTAAATAGAAAAATCAATAACTGACGACTCGTTTGCAATAATCGAATGAAATTTGGTATGACAGTTGTAAAGAGTTTTCTCTTTCTAATAAAAATTTTTTCTAAATTGAATTTGCAAAATTATAATCTTTTCATAACAATTACTTGAACAAATTCGATTATTTATAACTTCTAGGCCTCCTTTCGTAGTGAGATTTTAACACAATGTAGTATGAACACTTTATTCCGTTCTCAAAGAAGGAAAAATTTTTACTTCTCACTCTGGCTGTATTAAAAAAAAGTTTTTGTGGCGGGCGCCGCGTAACAATTATTGTCGCCTCGAACGGCGCCCTCGGCGCATGCGGCTTACGCTACAAACGCGGCTGTTCATACTTATTTGTTTGTACTCATACGAAAAATTTTCGATGCACAGATTTGCCAAATAAGTAAATTTGTTTATAAAAATTGTTAGCAATAATAACTAATGCTGTTTCATGGAACCCTCATGTCTAATATTCTTGTTCTTCAGATGAGAATAAATGATTCCTCAGAAAAGAAAAATAAGATATGCAAAATAAGTGAATTTGTTTATAAAAATTGTTTTCAAGAATGACAAATGTTGTTTCAATGAACTCCAATGTGTAATATTCTTGTTCTTCGGATAAAAATAAATAATTCTCAAGAAAAGAAATATTTTCGCTGCACAGATATGCCAAATCAGTGAAGTTGTTTATGAAAATTGTTTATAATAATGACAAGTAATGTTTTATGGAACTTTTATGTGTAATATTCTTGTTCTTTTGATGTAAATTATTTATTCGACAGAAAAGAATAATTTTCGATGCACAGATATGCCAAAAAAACGAATTTCTTTTTAAAAATTGTTTGAACTATCAACTATTATTGTTATTCGTAGCTTGTTCACAATTAAAAATTGATTCTCTTTATTTTAACAACAGAATTAATGTAAGTAGTACATTCGAAATCCAAAAATGCAACAGTTAACAGTTACATACATTACTTTGTTTATAACAATAACAAAATACAGGATATTTATCTACAAGTTACATTTTTATTCAAAAAAGTAACTTTACTTATTCTATACCTTTGTGAAGAAATATTGATGAATGGGGCTAAGTAAATATCGCAAATATAACCAATTGCAAATTCTTAGTTGAATAAGAAATTATTAAATAACAAATTCAAAAAACGTGCAACTCTACATTGAAGTACGATCCATCATGAGTATTCACAAAAAAAGACTCTGATCCGTTGAAAATTGAGGTATCGGCTGATTTTCGTCCCAAAAACTTGGTTTTTTTATTCACTGTGCGCCGTTCGAGGTGACAATTGTTACGCGGCGCCCGCGATAAAAACTTTTTTTTAATACTGTCAGAGTGAGAAGTACAAATTTTTTCTTCTTTGAGAACGGAATAAAGTGTTCATACTACATTGTGTTAATATTTCACTACGATCGGAGGCCTAGAAGTTATATATAATCCAATTTGTTTAAATAATTGTTATGAAAAAATTATAATTTTGCAAATTTAATTCAGGAAAAAATCTCATTAGAAAGAGAAAACTCTTTACAACTGTCATACCAAATTTCATTCGATTATTGCAAACGTGTTTTAAGTAATTGATTTTTCTATTAATAGTTGCAAAAATCATCATTTTCAAAAATAATGAAAACGGTACAGTTTTTTGAAAAACGGTTCAAAGTGTATTTCTGTAATGCTATTATGTACAGGTTTTTCCAATTGTTGTCACTTTTTAAAAAATCACCAAAATTTCATGGGCACAGTTGACGTGACCTTACTCTTGAATTAAATATCAGAATTGGTGAAAGCTTCAATTGAAAATGTTTAAACTTTAAATCTTGAATTATGCAAAGGCAATTTATTTAACTTATTTAAGGAAAAGTGCTTCTAATCTGAAATTGTTCAAAATTTTACGCTTTAATCTAAAATTGTCCAGTTTTCAATCCCTGAGATTTGAATTAAAATTTTAGCCAAATCTACCCTAAATAATTCATTTTTCTTCAAAAAATCTACTCGTATCATGTTTATGTAATAAATATTGCTTTATATATGCTTTGTTAAATAGTTGGAATCGATGGACATGTTGGAATGGAGCAACGGAATGGGAACTTCAGGGGGCTTCGGGTCTGGAACCGGGAATTCTTATGGAGGAATCGCCGGGATACCAGGTGGAGACAGTGTGCACAGCATGATGGTTGATGAAGATTACATGGAACTCATGACTGACACGCTTTTTTCCACGATTAGTTCCAATCAGCCGATATATTTCCCTGACCCCCGAGAAATTGGTCAGTCACCATTTCCCTTCTTCTTTTCTTATTCAGCAACCTCTTATAATCTGTACTCAGAAATCTGTTTTTGCCCAACTCGAGCAATGAATTTCTTCTCCTTATTGTATTCTTGAACGGATCTCGTGCAATCTTTCAGCTCGAGGAGCCAGTCTGGCTGACTTCATTCAGCCCAGTCTTGGACCACTTCAGCCAAATCTCGACGACTTTATGGATACTCTTGAACCCCTCCAAGGTGACAAAACATTTCTTTGATATTGAATCTATTCTTCGATTTGATCTTGATTGCAAATTGTCAATCGTTTCAATTATAGAGTTCCTTAATTCGAAACTGCCTCCTGTACCAGAAGAGGATTACAGTGGGGCTCTGAGTAACAACTATACAGAACTTGATCTGATGACGCCGATGAACCAAGTGAACAATATAAACCAGCAATCGGCAGTTTTAAATGAACAATCCCAACAATCCCTCACACATGATGAAGAAACCGCGAGCCTGCAGAACCTCCAATATACAGCCAAAATTTACACCCAACCGCAACCGGAGTCATCCAATGTGTTTAGAAATAACATGTAATTTAAATTAAATTTATTGAATTTCGGGAGCATCAACATATAGGAGCTTACTTCAACAGAATATTCAAGTCCTATGCTAATTCAAACATTCTTTGCAGGAACCTGAGTGACAGTTTTAGTTCAGTGCAGCAAAGCTACGTATCACAAATGAACAGCCAGCTTGCAAGAGAGAAGAACCAGCAAGGAAGGACAATTTCAAGGCCTAATCGAAGTATCCAGCAGCAAAACACCTATCAACAGTCGAATTTGTCCTATCAGTCCTCGACCCAGCCAAATTACGCTATGGATGTTCAATCAATGCAGATGAACTCTGGATCGAACCATATTCAACTATCTTCTCTAGCTGATAACTCCCTAAATTCGAACCAATTACCCTCAATAACTCAAGTAAATTTAGTCGGATCTCAGTCTTACACTCACAACAATTCCTCTCAGTCCCAGTCAAGAATCGTCAAATCGGAACCAGTTTCGCAAACGATGATCAAACCCTACAAAGTCGTGCAGCAAGTGCAACAAGGATATAAATTTCCTACCCCTTCACAAGGATTCAGTACTCAGCAGTGCAAGTTCAGCACGAATAATTTTAAGGTAGTGTTGAATTTTATTGTTAAAAGTTTATTTTTCAAGAGAGTATGGCATTCTAGCGGGTCGTGACTATTTTTTATTTTTATGATTTACTCCTTGCAGGCGATGCCAGCTCAGCTGGTTGTTACAGTTTCGAATCAACAACCAACACAGTCACATATATTGTTACAGTGTAAATCGCCCGGGCTTGATCTTTCCCAATCGGCTTCGCATCCTACAAAACTTTTACCGAGACCGTTAGCACCTGCCACGGATAAGGAGGAAGTTTTCGCTGTGCCTAAGGTTTGTAAATTGAAAGCTCCCAAAATTGCAAGTTCAGACCCTGAACGTTTTTGAATCAAAATATGTCTGAATTAATCTAAAAAATTTATATTTTTTTATATATTTATATGAGCATGATAATTTTTCAGTTTTTTTTTTCGAAATTTGAGAGATTATAGTTTCAAAATCTTCGGAGAATTGAATTTGAAATTTTGGAATAAATAATTTTTTTACCTAAATTTGGAAGTTTTAAAATTCTAATTTATAATAATTTGTATAATAATTAGCAAAAAATGTATTCATATTTTATTTTAGTATAATCACATGAAAGTGCGGAATAGGTCTCGGAGTAGTTCATCCTTAGCACCTGCAAGAGTCCATCCACCGCCTCTTGTATCCGCAGTGAGCGATCCAGCCATAAATGTGAACAACAATGTGCTGCTTGCACATTTACTCACAAACAGTAAGTTTCTCCTTATTTCATATTTTTCCCGTTTTCAAACAATATTACCCTTTCTCAACGAAACTTCAACTCCTGCCCCTATAGTGTGTAGTGAATTATTAGAACCTAATTAGCTTCTACCAAGGTCATAAAAGTTTTTGAGATTTGAAAAAGTTTTATCATGCATGTTAGTACTAAGCATTTGAAACACCAAATAATCAAAATAAAATATTTTGAATTTTTTACCTTCCATTTTGTGCATCTTTTTCATTGACAATGTTCGAATGATGTGATCAGTATTATTGAAATATCGTTTAAATTGATATGCTATCAGGGTGGCGACTTGACCGGGAATTGATTGACCGTGAAAAAACCGCGAAATGATCGGGAGTTTTATTAAGAACCAGGAATTTACTTGAAGAAAGTTTTGCAAATTTGCTACTCTGTGAAACTTTTTTAGCTGACTCAAATTTGATAATTGAATTGATGGTAGGGAATTGTAGAAAATAATTATAGTTTTTTTTAAGGACAAGGAGTTCCAGTGAAGAAGTAGAATTTAACTTGGAACAGGGAATTTTTCACATGGAACGGGAACTTTTTAAACTAATTAGAATTCGGATTTAGAAGAGAGGCATTTTAAGAAATTGTTTCTTCAATTCCAAATTCATCACAATTTAATAGTCCTCTCTGCTTAATTTTAGATTAAGAAAGTACTTCAAGTAGTCTTCAGAGTAAAAGGTAGTATTCCGGAGAAGAAATATTTCTGAATTATGATAGAAAGCTTGTTTACATTGTTCATTGCAATTTCATCCTTTTTGAGTAAAAAAATCCACTATTTGTTTGAAATTTACACTTGTTTGTTGAATATCAAATTTTTCTGTTAAAGTTGCATTATTTCGGTTCAAAATCCTTTCAGTTAAAAACTGATCTTTTTGATTAAAAATCATCTTTTCTTCTAAAGATTCATCATCATACCTGAAAATTCATCAGTTTTGGTTAAAAATCAATTACTTCAACTGAAAATTTAACTGTTTCATTTTTATGCGAAATTGATCTTCTCTAGTTCAAAATTCGACATTTCGGTTGAAATTTGTCTTTTTGAATTGAACATTCAATTATTTCGTTCAAACTTTACATATTTTGTTGAAAAATCGATTTTTTGGTAGAAAATTATCTTTTTCTTCGGAAGCTTATATTCTTCTTAAAAAATTCTTTTTTTACGGTTAACAATTCAAATTATACAGTCAAACATTTTTCATTTTAATCAAACATTCATCTAGTTGAAAGTTGTTTTTTTTTTTCTTATAAGTATTTTTTTTCTAACTGAAAATTTTACTTACTCAAATTGGAAATTCCATAGTTTCAGTTAAAAATTCAATTGTTCAGTTTAACATCCATTTTTTTCAATTTGAAATTTGAGTACTCAAATTTTCGTTGACAATTTCTATTTTTCAGCAAAAGTTAATTTATTTTTTTGAAAACTCAACTCCTTCAGTTGAAGATTCTTTGTTCTAGCCCAAAACTCTTATGCTTGGTTTGAAATTGGTTTTTTGAACTTTTGTTGAAACGTTGTATTTTTTCTTGGAAAATTATTCTTCCTCCTTGAAAATTAATCTTCATGCTTGAATATTACCCTTCATGGTTGAAAATTGAAGTGCTCCAGTTAAATATGTATCTTTTCTATAATTTTAACTGTTCCAATCGTCGTAAAAAAAATTATTTTTTTTTTGTCGAGAATTTTAATATTCTTTTTAAAATTGATTTATTTTGCAATTTTTGATCTGTTTTAAAGGATGTTTAGAATGAACGTCATGAATATAAAGAAAAATGTTTGCGTTTTGCGACAAATATAAATATTTTACTCCAAGTTGACCGGGAAAATTGAAAAACTACACCGTGGAAAACCGGGAAATGACCGAGAAATTGAAATCGTCCGCCGAATCGCCACCCTGATGAAGATTCCATGCAAATAACGCACGATATGGTAAAGTCAGAGGAAGAGAAACGTTGCTTTTCTAGTGCCGTACAAGATCATCGTAACATTGATTTTTTAATTAGAAAATTAAACTATTTCTCTGGAAATTTGTATAGTGGAAAATTTGCCTTTTTTGTAGAAAATTAATATTTGTGGTAAAAAATTCATCTTTTCGGCATTGAGTACATCTATTCCAGTTGAAGATGCATAATTATACCTAAAAATTCGTCAGTTTGGTTAAAAATCAATTACTTCAACTGAAAATTTAACTGTTCCATTTTTGTGGAAAATTGATCTTTTCTAGTTCAAAATTCGACAATTCGTTGAAAATTCGTCTTTTTCAATTGGGAATTCAATTATTTTGTTGATTGATTGATGATTGATTGATGATTGATGATTGATTGATGATTGGTTGATGATTGATTGAAGATTGATTGATGATTGATTGATGATTGACTGATGATTGATTGATGATTGATTGATGATTGGTTGATGATTGATTGAAGATTGATTGATGATTGATTGATGATTGACTGATGATTGATTGATGATTGATTGATGATTGGTTGATGATTGATTGAAGATTGATTGATGATTGACTGATGATTGATTGATGATTGATTGATGATTGATTGATGATTGTTGATGATTGATTGATGATCGATTGATGACCGATTGGTGGTCGATTGATGATTGATTGATGATTGATTGATGATTGATTGATGATTGATTGATTGATGATTGATTGATGATTGTTTGATGAATAATTGATGATTGATTGCTGATTGATTGATTGATGTTTGATTGATGATTTATTGATGATTCATTGAAGTTTGATTGATGATTGATTGATGATTGATTGATGATTGATTAATATTGATTGATGATTGGTTGATGATTGATTGCTGATTGATTGATCATTGGTGGATGATTGGTTGATGATTCATTGTTGATTCATTGTTGATTGATTAATGATTGATTCATGATTGAATATTAGATGTTTGATGAATGA
>WSXT02210420.1:0-17820 GCA_011762715.2 Neuroterus valhalla
GGTACAAAGGCCGAGCGCGTAGCGCGAGGTAAATTCATAACCGAGCGCGAAGCGCGAGATCCGAAAGACGCGCGCCCTAAGCGCGCCTAACTTTGCGAGCGAAGCGCGCGATGAGAATGTGTCCGCGCAGCGGGCAGATTTATTTTTCCTATAATCTATTATGCAACATATGTTATGGAAAAAGCTGTTCCTTAATCCATAATCTAAATGCTTCGATTATTCCATGATAGAATCTCTCCATTTTTTATGGAAAAACATGACTACTTACCCAGTAGCAAAATGACGGCCACTTTACCTGCCATCTTTGGAAATTACTTTTAGGACAATTCACTTATTATTAAGATTTTTTCGGGAAACAAACTCCCGAAGCAACGACGTTTGTCGAAAGACTGAATATTTGAAGAAGAGAAAACAACTGTCATTGTTCCCCTATATACTCTGAATATAAATCTTCGATCTCGCTGTTTGTCATTTTTCTTTGAAAAAAAAAACAGTTTAGTAGTGAAACATGAAAAAACAAATAAAAATTCCACCTTTTCCCTTCAAATGCAATTAATCTTGAATTCTAGCAATGTGCTATCATCTTTTATCTAGGAAAAACAATACATTTGAAGAGGGTGATGTAAAATAACAATAAAAATGTCGAACTTCTATGCCGCACACTATAAAAATTTGGAATCCTTGCAATTTGCGATAATTTTCCACACAAAAACAAAACAATCAAGGATAACAAAAAAAACAATGATAGAAAGATCGAACTTTAATGCGATTAAGTAAGTACGGCATTTCCTGCTAGGGTCAGAGAATAAAAAAGTATCGCGACTCACTTCAGAAATGAACGCGTATTTCTGAATTTATTAAGAATAATTATTTTTTCGATTCTGAAAAAAACATTCACAATTTTATACAGAAAACAGTGAAGCATATTTTTAGTTGGATATTGCCCCTGGATTTAGACTTGGAATTTCTTAGACCAAAAAAATCATATTGAGTGTCGTAGTCAAGTTTTTAGTATACATCGCTTTTCATTATATTATGCTCGAATGGAAATATTATCCGTTATCCGTTCTTTGGAGGCTCAAATAACATAAAAAATGCTTAGGTTTAGGTATATTTAGGTATTGTTTTGCTTGTTAAACAAGAATACGTCTGTTTTAACGGTAATAACTTCAAGGCTACTGTAGCTGCTCTGCGAGATCAGTATACCTCTTCTTTATCTCTTTTAACTTACCTGTGATGTTGCAGTCGGCCAGGGCCCGAAATTTGATCACGAACATAGTTCGCTCGCGTTTGTCAAGAAGCACAATGTCAGGTCTTGTCTATTTGAAAGGGCTATTGTCGAGAAATTGTTGTTCCAGGAGATTTTGCACTCCTTGTTTTCAACAATTTACTCTATCTCCCTTGGAGCATTCAGCAAGGCAGGGTTGCCGCTAACGTCATAAGAGAGACAAAGGTACACCATATACGTCGTTACTGCGTGGAAAGGACAATTTGATAGTATATACCACAGGTGCTTAGGGAGTTTATGACACGCCCTGCGCCTATCGCTGGTAACCTCTTGACGTAATATGCTGCAACGGGTGTGCTAAGGTGGAAAGCACATCATCCTCACACGCGACAATGAAACTCTCTGTGCGCTAATTGAGTCCTGATGATTTAAGGAAGCAAACGTTCACTCATGGAGCAAGAATTGATCCTTTTAAATTTTTTGGAGGACCGAGCATGACCTTGTCTTCATGTTGTTGTAGGATGTTTATGTCGTACGCTTTCCTTACCTGTGCTCCTAAAAGTAAGGCATCTTGATAGAGCAATGCACTGTCCTCATCTCTGATGTTGAGGTTCAGGCCAACGATTCCAGCTGCCTTCTTCGCGGCTTTGTAAAGCAACGCTCCCTCCATCGCCAGGAGAGGATCTCTACCGTTCGCGATGATATGAGAGGTACTTAGGATAATTCGGTTGTACCACGGACGTAAGAATCAACGAGACGGAGCACAAAGTTCCATCTTAGGCGGGCGGGTTGACTTGGTAGATCGGGAGAGGTGAAGTATCCCCACTCTCTTGGAGTGCGCCTTAACGACTCTGGATTGTCGCTGACTTACTCGGCTCACTGGACACGCTGAACGCCCTCCAAGATTGTGGGGAGGGCATGCGTGGTGTGCGTCGTTCCCCTTACTTACGCGTTGCCAGACCCCGCAGGTTTCTGCTCTGCCACGTTCATTTCTATATTCATGGGTTGTACAGGCAATGAAGATTGAGAAGTCCGCGTCCGCCTTTACGGCGTGCGTTGTATCAGTGCGGAACGGACGATTAGAGTAGAACCGGGACGGCAACCATGTTATTCGCAGATATTTTGTTCAACGACGACAAGTTCGACTACCAAATCCATCGGAGCAGGTGTTTGTATCTGCTTTGTGAAACAAAATTCATCGGAGCAGGTGTTCGCATCTGCTTAGTAAAACCTTTTTTACTGAAGTTGTATCCTGAATCCGGCTCATAGTCACGCCGATTTTTCTTCTACGGATTCTTCACCGTAAAAACATTTCCTGAATAGTACTACTTTCAGAAAATTTTCCATACAAAAATAAAACTCTTCAGCATTGTAAATTTACGACGTCTTTGCCACTTTACAGCTTCGATGTCATTTAACCTCGATGAGCGCGTGTCTTGAAACACTAGATGCCTTTTCCCTGCACTGAGCAATGTAATTTTTCTGCTGACCGTAAACCACAACACACGTAAAAATACATTCGACTTGGAAGGTGACCCTCTTCTGGTAATTTCACCAGTTGGCGCGTGCGCGTTGAATACAGGCTGATGCAATTAATCAGCGCGTTGAATAAATCACGCTGGTGCTCCCCGTGCAGTCTGTATTGTTTTCTTTTCACAGATTGTTCGATTCACTTTCATTCAACAGTATCTAATTAAATATTCACTGAAATATAGAATAGTGACATGATGCTTCTATGTTGATATTACGTTAAAAATATGCAAATTTTCGTACAGGTAGGTTTTACCCACAAACAGTGTAATGTGACAGTCGAGCTGTAACATTACCACGTTCAGCATGGGTCCCAATTGTCTGACATCGCTCAGCGCAGTAAAATTCAGGAAATTCTTTTCAGTGTTTTCAACCAAAGTAAAGATCTTCAAGTCACCTATAAAGAATACATGAGCGACCTTAGGCCCGCAATCATTAGTTCTGCCGCAGAAGTACTCGCGAGAATCGCGAAGTGCAAGAGACAGCGACATAAGTGTTCTGCAGCAGATGAGAAGGCTCATGGTGTCCTCTTGGAAGACGCCTTTCTGGAAAGTGACGCTGTTAGCTGTCACAGGATGTTTTCCATAAGTAATGTAAGAGTAATAATAAGCCCATGGGAAGTTGAATCGAAAGCTTCATGATAATTAATCCAGGCCATCTCTAGATTGCGTTGGCGGTTTGCAGCACCTTTGCAGACACTTTTGTCACCATCAGGTTTCCCTGGCAGCCTGCTGCACCTCTTCTCTATCCTCGTTGTTCGTAAGTCTTGCTCCATACAGGTCAAATTATCCGGACAAACCTGTCATTCAGGATAGATATTAGGATCTTGCACACCGTGTTCAGACAAGTTATTGTCTTGTAGTTCCTTGGGTTTGACAAGTCGCCTTTCTTCGGTGGGATGAGAACAAATTGTTTAAACAGTTATTCTTGTTAACTTTAATTGATTACATCGCTTCAACTGAAACGTTGGAAATAAGTGGAAAAATTCAGGAAAAACCTTGAGTTTCTATCCCTTTCCTAAGAGAAAGTTGGTAAAAACAATAATAAATTGTTTAAGCAATTTCAATAAACATCTAATTATCAAAAAAAAAAAACCGCAAAGAAATCATAATTTGCGCCAAAAACTCGGAAAACCCATTTTTTCACTTATGGGGGTTTCTGGGACCCTATAGAAGAGACTCATGGGGGTGATATTTGAAAAGTAATATTTTATTCGCATTCTGTGACTAATTGTCAAGAGAAATAGTGAATTTCGAACTCGATTCACCTAATATTGAGAATTCTAAATAAAATTTACAAAAACATCTTTTTTTCTTACGGGAAATACGTGTTCAACTGCATTGGGCTTGCGCCACCTCCAAATATTATTGTTTTTTCAAAAAAAAAGATGCATATATTCTTTCGTGGATTCAAAAAAATTTCCTAGTGTTTTGCATTAAAATTTTAAAAAAAATTTTCTAATGCATTTTTGGACCACACTTGAACATACTAGATTATTCTGCCTAAGTAAAAATATGAATAATTGGCACTAAGCCTAATTTTAAATGTTTGCGGAGGAAAAAAAGAATAACATCATCAGTTTTCATATTTGATTCTTTTATTACGTAGATCACTTTTTAGCTAATGTGTGTTTTTTGGAAATGTGAAAATTAGCAAGCAACGTGTAACTTACAATTTAGGAGACCTCAAATATTTTGTTTCCATAGAGAAGGTTGATACAACCTTGTTCTCCATTCTGGGGGACACTCTTCCGGTTTTGCTATCCTTAGCCCAACTGAAATAGACAATAATTATTTTCATACAGAAGATAAAAATCGAACACATTATTCGAGAAATCTGAAAGTTTAAAAAAATGGTGTAAATTATTTTTGAAGGCACATAAAATGTATAAATTCTACTATTTCTCGTTGAATTTTGGGATTTCTCAAAAAAGCATTGAATGTAGAAAAATTTGTTTCCAAACAACTGACCGTCTCCGCATGCATGATGGCAGAGTACCAACGTTTTACTCATCACCCCATAACTTCCATCTTCTACATCCTGTACGCAAGTGAGGTCCAAGCGTTTAACCTATAAATAAAATTCTCTTAGTTTACACTGTTTACAGTTTTGGAAAAAAACAATATTTCCTCATTCTGAAAAAGACTGTGTTAATTCAATATACGTACGGGACATGCTTCTGCACACTTATGGGGATGAAAACCATGCTAAAAGAAATATTTTATTGATTATGTATCAGGATTTTCATTGTTGACTACATAAAAGTACGCAAAGGAAATCATTTTGTACAAAATTTAACTAGCTCGTATTCGGCAGTTATGCAGGAATCCCTAACAGTTTTTTACCCATAAAATTGCGGGTGGTTTCCAATAACATTTTCAAGAGAAACCCTTTCGTCATTGTCTCAATCGATACAAAGACTCAATGATAAATACAAGTTTCTACCGGTCTTCCAAATACGCGTTCATTTTTTCAATTTATTCCCCGATTTCCAAATCCAATCATTTTCCCATTCATATTCTAGTTCGTCTTTATTTCTCAAATGACCAAACTGCAGGAGACTGTGCCCTCTTTACTCGCAACTTTACCAATAATAGCTCGCTTTGTTTCGGCTTTATTTGTTTCTGCTTCCTTCTTTTTGTACCTTTCATTACATCACTGTTTGGTGGGACTCACGTTATGGATTGATACACCATCAATTAACAACAATATCATATGTAAATAATGAATAAAATAGAGTGACTGGGTGGCTTCTGAAAGCAATACGAGCAATATACATACAATAGTAGCAAAGCAAATGTGAGAGTAAATGGACAAATAAGCGATTGGTTTGATATAATGGAAAGGCGTTTCGCGAAGATGCGTCGCGTCCTCTTGCATGTAAAATATGAAAATTGACAAATGTCTGAGAATGGCTCCCTTTAACGAAGAAAGTGTTGATTTTGGAATAGTGAAAGTTTGTGGCCTTGCGTTCGCACATTACAAGATCGTTACGGCAGAACCAGCCCGCGATTTGCAGTTGATACCACCATAAAGAGCATAGGTCTCAAACTTTACGTGAATAAAACAAAAAATATTGTGTTTAAATGTTAGAATACGAAAAAATGCAATATTGCCCTAAATGGAGAGAGGATAGAACAAGTTGAGGCTAGAAAGATTATCGTAAGTGCACGAGCTATTACTAGAAGTACAAATGTAACAAATAAAGCTAAAACTGCGTTAAAGCTAAAAATTTGTCAAGAGTAAAATAAATTTTTAGAGATGGTTCGGTCACGTTGAGAGAAAGAATGAAGAACGATTAGCAAAGGAAGTGTCTCTAGGTAGAGTGGATGGTAGCGTACCCAAAAGCAGACCAAAGAAGGTATGGATAGAATATGTGAATGAGACCCTAACGAGGAGAAATGTAAAGAGCCGTAGAAACACAAGAACTTGTATGAAAAGATGCATGGATGTAAAAAAAAGCAAAAGATGTTCGCCAGGATAGGAATGGACCAAAGTAAAAAGTTTTTAGCTGCTCACAAGACGCCCATAGCTAATATCAGGGACATACTCGGACGGATTTTTAATGATAAATTCATTGTTATTAGTTTGAGGGAAATACGAAATTGCAAATATACCTTATATGATACATGATGGAAAGAAAATTGTGAAATTTAAAAAAACGTAAAACTCACTTTTTCATGGCCTCCTTTGTTCCACTCACGTTTGGGCAGAGCTTTAACTTCTCCTTTTTTGTCATCAGTTTTGGGTGGAACTATAGATTCTCCTATTTTCTCATCAACTCTGGGTGGAGCTTCAATTTCCGTAGAGTTCGCGACTACAGCTGTGATAGCTTCAAAAATAAGGAAACATTTATAAGCATTTTAACCTATTGATTCTAAATTCAAATTCATAAATGTGAATAAAAAAATGAATTCGCCTAAACAATGCAATATCATAATTATTGATTGGATAAAAAATGTATTGCGATGGTCTTTAAAACAAAGAGACGATTATGTATATGTGTGCTCATTGAATCTCAATTGAATTTCATGCACTTCGATCATTACATGTTTTGAGACGATTAATAGTATTTACAGTTAATCTAGATGCATATTTTCTTCTGCAAACTTTTGAATAATTCATTCTTATAGTTTTTAGATGTACCAAGATTTATTGTAAGTATTATTATTAACATATCCTATATCAGTATATGTCAAAAAACTTTTACGTTTGCGTCCCTCGGAAAATTTCTGAATAATTCAAGTAAGTTCTACTTTAGACAGAATGTGATTGAATTTGGAATATTCAATTTCAAATAAAAAAAGCTTGTTGTGATCCAAATTTTTTTATGGTATATCTGTTTCCTTCAAAACCCGGAATCAGTTGCAACGCGTTCTAACTAGTTAAAACAGGAAATAAGCAAGAACATTTGTCAACACTAGTTTCAACTAGTTAGAACGCGAAGTAACCAAATCCTTTAGTTACAACCCAGAGAAATTCTAAATTCAATCCGATTTCGCGTTTCAATTGAGAATAGCACTTGATACTAGTTTTACCCGATTGTGCTTTTGGAAGAATCCTGGCCAGCGGTAGTTGGCCGAAGGTGAGAGAAACGAGCGCCAACGACCACGCTAAGATTGACACAAAAATGTTCAGAATTACCGAAACGCGTTTTTCATTTGCTTAAATAAATTAAACGCAGCCTTTGCCACGACCAAAAATTTGACGAGCTTATTGCGAGGATTCAAATTATCTATCCGTGCATTCATACCTTGTCCTAATGAGTCCCATGATGCTTAAATAAATATGTCGGACTGAAATTGAGAGTTTTCAGAATCTTCCCGCATGGCCGAGTCCAATCCATCCCTTTCGCACCTGTGCTCGCTCGCTATGGCGAGACAAGGAAACCTGTTCCTTTGAAATGTCTCTTTCACACCCGCGGTTTATGATCCTCTATCTCATTCGCGTCAGACCTGGCACTTCAATTAAGCTGCCGGGTCATCACAGGGAGGCACGCAAAATTACTTTTAAGAGAACAGGGTGAACCCTGGCCATTCGAAAATAAGGTCCCGAATTTTCTATCCTTAAATTTACACTTCAATACAAAATTTTACTGCGCATCTTTTTCTTACCGGAAAATATATTTTGTATCTTTTACTGTTCCCGAAATGGATATGAAACTAGTTTTTCTTAAAATCAAAATATGATCTTCTTTACTTCAAGTCACGACAATTTAACCAATTTTCAGAATCCACTAATAAATCAAAAAAGAAAATACGTGTTCAAGCATTTGAGAAGTAACTTCTTCATCAGCCGTGATTCCTTACACATTTCCCCAGAGCAGATGATAAAAACTGTAGAAATTTGTGAAATTTATTTAATTCGTGGTTATTGATGATATTTATTGTAATTCATAAAATATAAGAGAATTAATTAAATTTGTGGTAATTTTCGGAAACTTATGATATTCATTGAAATTTATGGAATCTGCTGTTTTTTAAATGAGATTTGTGATGATTTACACCATTTGTGGTAATTCATAAAATTTATGGTAATTTATGAAATTAGAATAAATCTATACTGCGATGATGTATCCTTACAATATAAAATCTGCACGCTGCGTGGGCACATTCTCATCGCGCGCTTCGCTTGTAATGTAATGTGTAATCATATCTCATGAAAAAAATGGAGTGTGCATGCCGAGGAGGCTATCAGGAAGTTTAAAATCTTGTAGGGGGGAGAAAAAGATGACAATATGATGGCCAATCACAGACTAATTGGTCACAACTCGAAGGTCTTTCCTCATTTGAAGAGGCAGAAGAGGGCCAGTATACTGAAACATCACAGAAGAATGATTGGTCATGAAAGAGTAATTGGTGAGAGAAGAGTAATTGGAAACAAGTCAAAACTCGAAGCTTTTTTTCCATTGGGGGGGGGGGGGGTGAGGTTACAATAAAATGACCAATCACAGAAGAGTGATTGACTACAAAAGAGTAATAAGTCCTAGAATTGGTTACAAGTCAAACTTTCCTTTACATCAAAAGGGGAAACGAGTTGTAGTTTAGTGACCAATCATAGCGAAGTAATTGGTCAGAACTCTAAGCCTCTTTTCCATTTCAGGGACCGAGTGAGGTAACACCATAATGACCAATCACTGGAGAGTGATTGATCCCAAATAGTGGTTGGTCACAACTCGAAGCTTCTTCCTTTTTTGAAAGAGAAGGTGAGGTAACACTATAGTTACCAATCACTAAAGAGTTATTGATCACAAAAGAGTGATTAGTCACAGAAGAGTAATTGGTAACATGTCATACTTCCTTTACATATAATGGAAAAACGTGGTGTAGTTTAGTGACTAATTATAGAAGAGTAATTGATCGCAATTTCAAGATTCTCCTCCATTTAAGGAAGAGGGTGAGGTAACACTAAAGTGACCAATCACTGAAGAGTGAATGATTAAAATAGAGTAATTAGTCACAGATTCGGTAACAATTCATACTTTCATTTACATCAGAAGGGGAAACGAGTTGTAGTTTAGTAGACAATCATAGCAGAGTAATTGGTCAGAAATTGAAGCTTCTTTTCCAATTTAGGGACAGAGTGAGGTAACACTATAATGACCAATCACTGAAGAGTGATTGATCACAAAAGAGTGGTTGGTCACAAAAGAGTGGTTGGTCAAAACTCGAAGCTTCTTTCTCTCTTGAGAGAGAGGGTAAGGTAATAGTAAAGTGACCATTCACTGAAAAGTGATTGATCACAGAAGAGTACACAGTCGCAGAAGAGTGCTTGGTAACACGTCAAACTTTCCTTTACATCAAAAGGGGAAACGAGTTGTAGTTTTGTGACCAATCATACAAGAGTATTTGGTCAGAACTCTAAGCTTCTTTCCTATTTTAGGGGGAGAGTGAGGTAATACTATAGTGACTAATCACTGAAGGGTTATTGATCACAAAAGAGTAATTATTCACAGAATTGGTAACAAGTTAAACTTTTCTTTCCGTCGAAAAGGGAAACGAGTTGTAGTTTAGTGACCAAGTATAGCAGAGTGATTGGTCACAACTTGAAGCTTTTTTTCTATTTGACGGGGAGTGTAAGGTAACACTATAATGACCAATTACTGAACAGTGATTGATTACAAAAGAGTTTTTGGTCACAACTCAAAGCTTCTTTCTGTTTTGAGAGAGAGGGTCAGCTAATATAATTGTGTCCAATCACTGAGAAGTTATTGTTCAAAAAAGAATAATTTGTCACAAAACAGTGATTGATAACAAGTCAAACCTTCCTTTACATGTAAAGGGGAAACAAAGTATAGTTAGTGAACAATTATAGAAGAGTAATTGGTAACAACTTGAAGCTTCTTTTCTATTTGAAGAGGAAAAGAGCTAACACTTTAGTGACCAATCAGTGAATAGTGATTAATCGCAAATGAGTGATTGGTCACAACTCGAAGTCCCTTTCATATTTAGAGAAGAGAAACAGAGGCACAGTATACTAAACCTTTACAGGAAAGCGATCAGTCACAGCAGAGTAATCGGTTACAACTTAAAACTTTCTGTAAATTTGAAGAGATGAGGAGGCGCATTAAAGTGACCAGTCATAGAAGAGTAAAGGGTTAAAACTCAAACCCTCTTTTCTAATAAGATAAATGAATAAGGAGGAGAGGGTATCAGCATTGTGATCGATCACAATGGTCACTGTAGTCGGTCACATAAGAGAAAGAGCTCACAACTCGAAATACTCTTTCTCATTCAAACAGGAAGACTAGGAGGGGGCGCACAATACGCAATACACAATAGAAGAGAAATCGGTCATAAAAGAGTGTTTTGGCACAAATGAAACATCTTTTGGAACGCTGAAATAATTACAAGGAAAGATCTATAATTTGTGTTCATTATGTGTAACATTAATGTTGTTTAAAGAATGATACATTGCTAAAAAATTGCGGTAATGAGTAAGAAGAAGTTGGTTGAATGGGTTTAAACTTCTTTTGATATAATTTGTCACCAAATGCAAGTTATTTGTATATAAAAAAAAAAACATTCCTAATTTTCTTTTAAAAAAGTTGCGAATTTCGGTAACTTCGATTGTACATGAAAATCAAATACATTTTTTGAAGAATCTGATACATTTAAGATAATGCGTAGGTTTTATTTGAGAAGCAGATGAAGTACATGAAATAACAATTTCTCATTGAAAATTTTGCATTTCGAAATCTCCAAATAATTTGGGTTTAATGAATTCCAAATTTAAAACAGCGTCACAAAACGGCGTCATAAGGGTATGCTCTCGCGCTCCGCGATCGCTTTCATTTGTTTGACACGTGCATTTTAACTATATTTTTACAAATATCATGAGTATTATTACTCTCATCAAAAAGTGAATAAAGACTGAGTATTTTTCCGAATTTGACTTCGAAGCAGGTTCTCGAAGCACCTGCAGCTTTGCTTATCACATATTAATTGCAATAATCGCGCTTTTTGCGCACCAAAATTAGGTTATACAGACGATTCTGCTTGGGAAATGAAAATTTGTAGGCGAAATGAAATGTGATATGAGAAACGGATATGTTTCTCGATATACTGTTAATTAAACTTAGATTTACCTATTAAATGAAGTGTTATGTGAATTGTTGAAATAAGTGTTACGAATAGAGAACAGGAAATCTTTTTTCCCATTGATACTTTTTTGTCATGAACAGAATGAACAGCTACGAACTAGGGTATTATTTCACAGCAAGTCTTGTAAGTCTTGTGATTATTTTATTGTTTTCTTAAGAATCATAAGACTCACTTCCAGATTATTTATAATTTGCTCAACAAAAAAATTTTATAATTAAAAGTTTGAAGTCACTCCAGAAGAAATATGAGAATCATTTTACTGTGTTTCGAAGCGATATCACAATGTCCCGAATAGAAGTAATCTGCTGGATAATTGAATAAACAGAAGTATGAAATTTTTTTCCCAATGAAAAAAGTTCTTGATGATAATTTGAAATTATCATTGGGATCTAGTTGCTATCATAGTTGTATCTTTTCGTCTATTAGAAGAAAAATATAGTTTTTTTCAATAAAGTTAGTCTTAGAATTTTCAACAAACAAAAAATTGTTATGATGACCATCTCGAAATGTATAATGCCAGAGTACTGACGTTTTACTCATCACCCCATAACTTTCATCTTCTTCATCCTGTACGCAAGTGATGTCTAAGTGGTCTCTCTAGAAATGTATTTTTCATTAGTTTACAGTTATAAGAAAAACCAATAATTTCTCATTCCGAAAAAGACTGTTTTAATTTTATATACTTACAGGGCATGCTTCTGCACACTTATGAGCATTATAACTATGCTACTAGAAATAATATGTATCCACCATCAAAATTTTCGTTGTTTGATCATTTGAAAATACGCAGAGGAAGAAGCTGGACAAAATTTCGATGCACTTTAACAACAGTGCTCGTGAAAATTGGGCACTCGAACAACAGTACACGTGAATAGTTGGCACTTGAACAGCAGTGCGCGTGCAAAGTTTGAGCTTAAACAACAGTGCATGTGTACAGTTGGCATTTGAACAACAGTTCATGTGCACAGTTGGCACTTGAACAACATTGCACGGGCACAGTTGGCACTCAAACAACAGTGCACGTGCCCGTTTAGCACTTCAACAACAGCGCACGTGCACAGTTAGCACCTGAACAACAATGCACGTGCACAGTTGTCCAGTTATTATTTTCAACTTGGGCAAAGTGGTTTAAATGAAATTCTGTAGTCAAAACGCATAGTTGGCACTTGAACAACAGTGCACGCGCATAGTAGGCAAAGGGGTTCGAATGAAATTGTGTAGTAGACGTGCCTAGTTGGCACTCGAACAACAGTTCACTCAAATAGTTGGCACTCGAACAACAGATTATGCGCACAGTTGGCGCTTGAACGACAGTGCATGTGCACAGTTGGCATTTGAACAATGTGCACGTGCTTAGTTGTCCAATTTTTATTTCCAACTTGGGCAAAGGGGTTCGAAATAAATTGTGTAGTAGACGTGCGCAGTCGGCAATTCAACAACAGCGCACGTGCACAGTTGGCATTTGAGCAACAATGCACGTGCACAGTTATCCAATTTTTATTTTAAACTTGAGCAAAGGGATTCTAATGAAATTGTGTAGTAGACGTGCACGGTTGGCACTTGAACGAGAGTGCACGTTCACAGTTGGAATTTGAACAACAGTGCACGTGCACAGTTGACACTTGCACAACATTTTTCGTGCACAGTTGTCCAATTTCTATTAAAAAAACTGGAAAAAGGGGTTCGAATGCAATTGTGTAGTGGACGTGTACAATCGGGCACGTATAAGGATGCTGAGTGCAAACTTGTCCAGTACCATATTCTTTTCAGTTCGGGAAAAATGAAGAATAGTAAATATACCTAACGTGAAGAATGAAGACATCCTGTATCATATGTACATGATAGACAATTTTTGAATAACTGTTGTAAGAAAAGTGTAACTAAATGATTCATCGCCTCCTTTTTTCTCCATAATTTTGACCGGAAGTTTGATTACCATGACGTCATGACTACAGCTGTGATAGCTTCGAAGTAGGGAGACATCCATCTGGATATACAATATTCTCAGTTTGATAGAAAGTTCTTTTTGTCTGCATTCGTTCGGATGAAGTAATCTTGTAATCATTAATTAGACAGGAAATGTTCTTATGAAAAAACAATATTTGTGATATCTCGAAAGAACGGATTTGCAGCAAGATCACAAATCGGTAAATGCTTAGAAACTTCAGATTCTATGTCCCTCAGAAAGTGTTCAGTTATCAAGTGAGTTTTACTTCCGAAAAAATAAATGAAGTTTGAATGTTAAATTTCCATTGAAGTAAGCTTGTTCTGATTAAAATTTCTTACGTTTTTGATTCTTCAAAACTATGGATATACAAGATAAAGTAAAAGAACACAGTTTGCATTCTCAGTTATCGGAGCTGAAACATGTTCATCCGATAAAATCTGTATTTCGTTTTATCCAAACGAAGTGACAGGATGTAGAAGTTATGTCCCATGGTTTTGAAACTTCGAATGTGGAGGTTATATCAACGTGATTTATTTATTGATTCCGCATTTCAAAATCTTATGATTCATTGAAAATAGTCATTCGCAAACACAAATTGAAATTCATCTCTATTTGTCGCATTTCTTGATGACCAAAAATATAAACATGCTGAAGTAAGACCTTCAAAAACAAGTAGCAAGAAATGTAAGTTATTGTGATAATTCCTAAAAAAGAACACTTCAGGAAAAAACATAAAAGAGCAATATTAGGCTTGAACTCATTTCTCGACATGCAAAAAATTCTTACATTTTGCAATGTGTAGTGCTCTGATACGAATTCTGGAAAAAATGGAGTAGTTCACAAGCAGACCAAAAAGTTCACTGTAAAATCGTGAAAAGTACGCCAACTTTGGTTTAGTATCAAGTTGCAGAATATCAATATATTCTGCGACGAATCCTAGGTACAATAAATTTGGCCAATTTCCGAGAAATTTTCGCAAGAAGGGTCATATTTTTGATATTGTTTGAATCAATAATATATCTTTGAAAAACATTTATCATGTTCCATTGTGGGCATTTTTCCCGAAACTTCGACTTTCTAATAAAAATAAATGATATTTATAATTGAACAAAGTAAACGTATAATAAAATAAAATTTGTTAAGATTCTGAAACATGATTTTCTAATTTATTATTACATTACATTACATTATCATTCGGAAACGCATTACGGTTCAGTTCAATACAAAAGCAATTAAACGTTAGCATTGAAATAAAAATATTTTCATATAATTGATGTTATTCCATCAAAAGGCGCGATTCTTAAAATATACGGGCAAGAAATACATATTGCATATTACAATGACATATATTATTTGCAGTTAAGAATTTCGGTTATCAGCGCTGCCGTAAAGACTCAAAAGATACATGACTGAAATTTCTTATGAAAAATGAGTTCTTGGTATCACTGGATTCGTTAGAAAAAGCAGCATCTATTGGTGTCAATATAAATGATAAATTATTGTTATTTATTGCGAAAAACGACTGATTATTAATGAGGTTAGTTGAAAAAGTTGGAAAATACAACAGAGAAAGATACATAAAGCACTTTGCGTGTACTAACATTTGCACGCAGCACTTTATACGTCATCATCGTACGAATCAAAAAGAACCGAAAGTGATGTGTGTCTCTTTTGCCTCGTAAAACTAAACGAGTTCGGAGCGTATTTACAAACTTTTATTTTCGACTTTTCGTGACCACTTGAAACCGTTGAATCCATTTTCTAATGTAAATTATTCCAAAAATCAATTTTTTATCGAAAAATATGGAAGAGCGCATTATTTTCACCTAAATAGTGTATCTAGATTATTCGAAACTTCATTCGATATGAGCGTTCTTTGACCAGATAGCTTTTCTCGATTTTCTCTGTTCAAGTCAGATTGGAATTATGTATCTTTTGAGTTTTTGCGGCATAGCAAATATACTGGAATATTAGGTTGAATGAAAAAAAAAAATTAGTCCTGAGTTTAATGCAAAACTTAGGCGAAGATAATAAAGAATAACATCCGAAGTTATAGCCCTTATTGTTATACTGCTTGCAATACTTTTTCACGAATGTGTTTCTTTCTGAAATGGTAAAACTGGCAAGTTTTACTTGCCTGCTTTTAATCCTCTTATTGGAGAAGATGAATTTAACTTTTTTTTACATTCTGCAGGGCACTCTTCTGGTGTTGCAAATTTTAGGTTAGCTGAAACAGATAATAATTTATTTTTTTTTTAACGCAAGGACATTCCCAACGTCCTCCTCGGCCGTGCGGATATATGCTGTCACGCTTCGCGATCGCTTTCGTACGTCAAGTACGGGCATTTCGAATCTATTTTTTCTAAAAATCATAAATATTGGATCTCGAATCAGAAACTGAATAAGAATTAAATTTTCTCTTTGTTTGTTAAACTTTTTTGTAAAGCTAATAACAATAACATATCAAATGTTTAAAACTTGGTTGAAAATTTCGCGAAATGCATGAAGCTGCATTCGTTTCAAATCTATAGGTCGTTAACTATGCTCGCGAAAATTTTGCATGGTCTCATATATCTCTCCCTAGACTACCGATGCTAGTGCATTGATCTGTAAAGATATCATATGTCACTGCTAGTGAGAGTATACTAGGATCGTTAAGGCTTTTCTTTTGAGTCGCATTTATAAGACAATTTTTGCAAAATTTTTTACGAGCTTATGTAAATTCGAAATCTTTCAATAATCATTAGTACAACAAGACTCGAATCGCAAAAGTTGGAACATTTTTACTTCTATCACGGAACGATAATAAAATAGCAAAAAATCGCAAAACCAGCTCGATTTTTCCGATTCAAAGTTTGTTGCAAAGCTAATAACAATAAGGTATCAAACTTGTGAAATGGTTAAAAATGTTGCGAAATGCAAGAAGTTGCATTCCCATGAAGTCTATAGGTCGTAAACGATGCTCGTAAAAATTTCAACTGGTGTCATATATCCCTCAGTGTCACGGTTTTCACCGTGACATTTTCTACCCTCGTATAAGGAACTTCGTTCAAAAAACAGTATGATTTCTGGAATCTGCGATTGCTGGCAAGTGAAGATGAGAATGTGAAAAAACGTCTTCCTTAATAACTGACCTTCGTTGCATTTATGCTTGCAGAGTACTAGCGTTTTACTCAGTACGTCAAAAGTTCCTTCTTCTTCATCCTTTACGCAAACGAGGTCGAAGACTTCGCTCTAGTAATGTATTTTTCATTAGTTTACAGTTTCAAAAAACGAAAATCGATTATTTCTCGTTTTAAAAAGGACCCTTCTGATTGTATATACTTACAGGACATGCTTCTGCACACTTATGAGGATGATAACCATGCTGCGAAAAATATTATATTGATTAATTATCAAAATTTTCATTGTTTGCACACCATAAAATACGCAGTGGAAAAAACTGGACTAGATTTTGTTGCATTCGTATTTTTGAGGTATTTTTGAAGTAATTTTGAGGTATTTTTGAGAATAATAATATATAATTTCTCTGTGGTGTGATTAAAATTTTTCGTTGATCATTAAGATACGCAGTTCGATGCAGTAAGAGTTTTTTTATTTGTGAGAGACATGCTTATATCCAATATCAGTAGGTAACATACTTGACGTATTTATAATAATAAATTTTTCGTTCTAAGCTTGAGGGGAAGAAAATCATAAATATACTTCATATGATGAATAATTAAAACAAGACTGTAAGATTGGGAGAAAAGTAGAACTCACTTCTTCGTGTCCCTCTTTATGCCCCTCAGCTCTGGGCAGAATTCTGAATGTTTCACCTTTCTCGTCAATTCTGGGCATAGTTTTGATTTCTCCTCTTTTCTCATCAACTTTGAGCGGAACCCTGAGTACATGAGCGGTCACGACTGCGGTTATGGTAGCTTCAAAAATAAGAAGACATTTATCTAACTCCTAATTTATTTATCTTATATTGAATTTCATAAACGTCGATCATTTTTTATTATGAGACAATGCACAATATTCTTCGTCATGCTAGGAAGATCTTTTTCTTGCATTTGCTAGGATAACGCAATCTTATAATTATTAATTGGACCAAAAATGTATTGCTGAACCAGCGATGTTCGTCCTCGATATACCTATGCTTCTTGTAAGGAACAAACCAACGATATTTGCGAAATCTTTGAAGAACGGATTTGTATCAGAATTTATTTTAATCATTATAATTTATAAATCGCCTATTGGTATACACCTAGGAACTTGATAACTTGATAGAAATATATTTATTAATAATCCTTATACAATTCTAATGATCAAAGCCTCACTCAATTGTTTGGAGAATTATCAAGAATTTTTACATTTTCATCAGAAAAGATATTAGATCTGTGTAAAATAGGACCCCTTCCCCCCTGTTTTTCACAAATGTCCTTGCTTTAAGTATGCATGTATGTATGTATGTATGTATGTATGTATGTATGTATGTATGTATGTATGTATGTATGTATGTATGTATG
>WSXT02210431.1:0-17820 GCA_011762715.2 Neuroterus valhalla
GTACCAAAGGCCAATCAAATCGATTAGTTTTTTCGAAAGTTATCGTGCCTACAGACAGACAGACATACAGACAGACAGACACATTCGTAAAAACCTGTTTTTCGAGTTCAGGGGGTCTCAAAACGTGGACATTTGACAATTTGCAACTTGCATAGTTTGAGCGGAAACGTGAATTTTTTACTTTTCAAAAAGCTTTTTCGATGGATAAAACCAGAAACTTTAGTCAAAAGAAGCTGGTTAATGAACTGGTCCTTTCTTTTTTGGTCTTGAAAAAGTGTGCTAAAGCAGAATCCAATATGATCATTTCTTCGAAAGTTATCAAGTCTACAGATTACAGACTACAGACAGACAGACACCTTCGTAAAAATCGTTTTTTCTGACTCAGGGGGTCTCAAAACGTGGAGTTTTCATTATATCCGCGAAAGTCAATATTCGTATAAAACCAATACCTTCTCATCCAGAATGAAAATGTTAATACTGTCTTATAAGAATAATAACAGAATAATAATAATGCAATAATGAATGCAGTCTTTGCAACATCTCAAATCCTGCAATCGTAACAAAAATGAGTAATTAACAAATTCGTTAATTAATTTTTTATTTTTACAGACACACAATGACATACTCCTACGAGGTTGCCTGGTAAATAACATCAATATTTTCAACACTTTGTGACACGTGAAACAAATAAAAATGATAACGTAAGGCCTTACATACGCAATAAGTCATTTTTAATTCTCCATATCGTAAATGTACTGCAAAAATTTCAATGCCTTTGGAACGGGGAAAAAATTCATGAAATTTAATTATCTGAGAAAAATAACCTCCCCACCAAATCATCTACAAAAAGTCAAATAATTTTAAAGGACAAACGTGATAGCAATTAGTATATAAATATACTGAAATATCTTGCAGAATATCCATTTATAGGATAACTTGAAAAATGAAGTTCGCTGGAACTCCCGTCTTCGCTTTAGTGGTTCTGCTGTGTTTCATTGGTAAGTATTGACAAATATTGCAATATATACAATATAGTTTCATTGGATTTTCAATCTTGCAAAATTGCATTGTTTCTTTCGATGGAATGAAGGCCTCTGCGTGAACCAACAAAGTGAAAAAATGGTGATTTTTTTTTAACCTTATCCTTCATCTTGCCGCAAAAAATCGAAATAAACTCGGAAAAACTTGCTTTCGCTCCGCTATTGGAGAAAATAGTATGTAAGCCTCAAGAAAAACACTCGTTTACGCTTTGCATGAAGTTGAGCAACTCGGCTTTGCCTCGGCTGTGTCTCGGTGCTTAGCTTCATACCGCTCCCGCTCTCGGTGCACGATATACTACACTGCTTCTAATACGTGTTCCCACGTTTCCATTTCATAACTACACACTCTACATCGTTTTCCCTGTTGCTCTACCTAGTATCTACATTCTCTCATTCCCTCTTCCACTCTGAATCAGATCATCATATTCCCTTTACTTTCTTTCTTCATCTTTTTCAGATACTCTGGTTCCCCAACCCACTTAATCATCTTGTACCACTTATTCTACTTTGATTCCATAATTTTTCTCCATCTTCCCTCTCCATGTTTTACCATCATCTCCAATTCTATCTCCTGCCATTCAACCCACCTTTCTTGTATGCCCTCTTCTTTCTTCATTCTATGTCTCTCTCACTCACCTTGAACTTTCTGAATTACCTCTTTTCTCTCTATGTCTAATCTCCCTTGGACATGTTTGTGCAATCTTGCTCTCCTTGCTTCTATCCAACTTCTCTTCAAACTCCCACGCCTTTTTTATTTGCCTCACTATCATTTTCTATTCTCCTAGTTCCTCTCTTCACATATACCCTGGGCAGATCCAACCCTCTTTTGTTCATTCCATCTCCAAATCTCCACCTCACAGCACAGAACCACACACACTTGGCCCATTATTTTACTGTCGCATTCTAACCTTTTCCTTACTTATAGTTCGTTGCCTTCCCCTGCCTCAAACCAGAACCCTAGGTAACAGAATCCATCGTTAGGTTTTTCCCTATTACGTATTCCTCAAAGCCTTTTATCAAAAGATTCATTACTCTTCCGTCCTTTGCCAGAAGTACGACATCATCTGCATATATGCTAAAGAGCAAATCTTACTGGTGCCTAGAATCTTGCCTCCCTTTCCTTTCTCTTTCAGCTTTTCCACAAAAATATCTCTTATTCTTTCTATCAGCCCTTCCTCCACTCCTCTCTCTCAAAGCCTGACACAGCACCCTTCTTTTCACTGAGTCAAATGCTGCTTTGAAATCTACAAACAGCGCTACCAGTTTCCCTCTCTTTTGCCCCAGATTCCTATTTACTAATAAGTTTAGGATTTAAATGTCATCCGCTGTCCTCATTCCCTTCCTGAATCCCGTCTGGCTGTGTGAAATACTTCGCCTTCCTTCCAGCTGTCTTCCTAACCTTTTCCTAAGTACTTCTGCATATATTCTGTATCTAACCGACATGAGCGTAATTCCTCTATAACCCTCTACCTTCTTACTATCTCCTCTCTTTAACAATGGCACCCCTAGTCCCGTCTTCTATTTCTCTAGCCATCCTGCACCTCCCCATAGTCTACTACATATTCTCCATATCTCTTCTCTCACTCCCCCCCCCCCCCCCCACCCCCACACCTCCCTTTTCCCTCTCCCCCCACCCCCCTTTTTTTTTCTCTTTTTTCCCCCTGGCACCCCCCTGCCCCTCTTCTTTTTCTCCTGCCCTCCCTCCCCCCCCCCTAGTCCCCCACCAATTCCCCCTATCTCTTCTCCCCCCCCCCCCCCCCCCCCCAATACTTGAACGCTTCATTTTCCATGACATCCTAACCTGTTGCTTTATTCTTTCTTAGCCTATTAAACGCCTCATTCACTTCTTCTCAGCTAATCTCATTCCCTTCTTCCCTTCTTCTCTCTGTCACTTCTTTTTCATCATCCCTTATCCCCCTATTCCTCTCCTCCCAACATACCTTTGAAGTATCTTGTCCACTCTTCTATTTTTATCTCTTCATTCACGCCCTTTCTTTTTCTTCTTATCCTATTTATTACCTCCCACTCTTTGCCTCCCTTCACTGCTTCCTCTACCCCTTTCATGTATCTCTGCTTCTCTCCATGCTTTTTGTTGTACAACATTTTCTCATATTATCGTTCAGTTTTGTTATGCTCCCTCTTGTAAATATCTCCTCTCCTCCATTCACTTACGCATTCCTTCATTCTCTCTACTATCCTTACACTTGTCGTCCCACCATCCTTCTTTCACCCTTTCTTCCCCTCTCTTTGGTCTTAACTCTTCTCTTGCCTTCTCAATCGCTCCTTTCATTCTTTCTAATATTTTGTCCACTCCTTTCCCCTCTGTTTCCCTCTAATTTTGCTTGCTCATGTTTCCTCTGGATTCTCTTAACTTATCTTCTTCCCGAAAACCCATCATCACCTTCCTTCTGCCAGGACACAGTCGATTACAGTTTCCACTTTACCTATGAACGTTATTTCGCCATCCTTATTACCTATTGAATTGCCAGTGCAGATACACCCTCCCGTCTCACCTATCAAGGTCAGTACTCAAATCACGTAACGCACTTTTCTTTTATTTAAATGAAGACGAAAATAAAAATGCCGAGATGCCAAACGAGATACAACGTTGTAAACAAAAGAAAAGTGCGTTCCGAAATTAAAGAAGGGTCCCTCACTCATGGTACACGGAAATAAGTAAACCGTAACCGTTACTGCCAACCCCGTAACTGCTAGGCGCGCTTCCCGAGTATGAGATAAACAGCAACTGTTACTGCGCTTAGATGAACCTTTGCTGCCTGCAGAGTATCTGTTCGGCGCGAGACAGTAAAACGCAACGCAGTCATAGTTACGGCCACGGCAGTAATGGTTACGGTCTCGGCAGTAATAGTTCCTGTTTAGTCCGTAACCAACACTGCACGTGCAGTTTTTTGCTTCATCTATGGAATCTTTTAGGCAGGGCGATTTCAGTTTTTTTTATACATGCATTTAGTGAAAAAACGATAAAGATACTTTCGATTGCTTTTTGGGGAATTAGTTCCTGTAAAGTATACATCAGTATTTCCAATTATTGTATTGATCGTATTAATGAAATAATGTACGAACCTAAATAAAATAGTGTACGAAACTAACCTCAAAAGTCTTCAAGTAGAAACTCGAAATCAGGAACGAGGATCAGCTGATCCTCTTCTCCAATTTATGTAGTTTCTCAAGAAATGTATTAAATTCAATGGGTAATGTGCAAGGTCAAAGTTCAAATAGGAAACCATTAGATTTTAGTCAAACTAAAATTTTGTCAGCGATGAGGCATCAAATTTGGTTGCACTAATCATCAAATTTCATTGCACTACTACTACTGCGCTCGCCGGAGCGATTTGGGTATTAGCAATAACTATAACTGCCAGCGGAGCAACGGTTACTGCAAAACGTTTCCAGGTGACGCACAGTAACTGTTACGGTGTGGCTGGATAAGTTCCGTCACTGGCTGTAGCAGTCACGGTTTATTTGAAATCCGTTTTTCATTCGTAGCTGTTAAGGTGAGCGCAGTAACAGTTATAGTGTAAACAGTAACTGCTCAGGTTTACTTCTCTCCATGTACACTTCCTCGTATTTATGCTGCGTATTTATTCAAAAAAATTAAATTTCTATGCATTCAAAACTCTCTTCTGTTGTTTCAGTTCACACAGAGGGAGCACCGGTGCCGGCGTGCATACCAGGTGACGTTATTGATGTGAAACTGGTGACTCCCCTTGCTGATATATACTGGGTAGACGAAAGTTCGGGTATGCGCGTAGTGAAACTACTCGATGGCATTTGGGATTTCGTACTCAGGAAAGACACCATGATTGGATATGGCCGGCCATTGCAGGAGATGAAGGCAATGCGTGATAAGGACGGTATTCCGTTCATAGTCAGACGTCATGAAAGGGTACCCATTTTAGAAAATGAGATAGCGCAACATGGCATAAGAGGAGTCATGCCACTGCGTCCATTAGAGCCAGATGGAAGTGAGTCTACTAGATATGAAGTCAAGCATTATGAAAAGTAATGTTTTGTAATCAGGAACATACACGATGAGAATAAAATAAATATATATGAAGAACATAGGCATTCATTCTCTGCCCTTTTTCTTCAAATGTGATGTTTTTTTAATCAAAGAATGTGAATCCATTTTCTGATTTATGCTAATATTTCTTGTGGAACGCACAGTAGTTCAAGATCTCAAAAAGCTGGCCAAAACCTCAAAATTCGAAGTTCACCGGTTGAGGTAGATATCCATTTATACTTCTTCAGGGGCGTTGGAGTATTATTTTGTGAAAGGGCAAGTCACTATATTCAAAACTCTCCTTGTGGCGAGCAGTTAAACATAACTCTTTGCCGAATGAGCGCCCATTAGTTTGCTTCTTCAGTTTCGAGCGTTTGACGAAAAATATTGTTATTCTGTGAGTTCGTGTCAGGAACAGATAAGGTGACATGGAGGATATTTCTGAAGGTACGTTAAATTGTTACTTGCTTCCGGATTTGCATTTCGATCAAGTACATTTATGAGATTTGGAGTGTAATGTGCACGTCCAAATTTTTAAAAAAGATAATTCAGGGAGATATGCAGTGAATTTTTTTTTCGCCTGCGAGTGCGCAGGCTGGGATTTTCCGTTTTGATCGCCAAAAAGTATCAAGTTTTTGATTCCTCCAACAAAAGCTGCCCCGAGCTGCCCCCGTAGAAATAAATGCGCTTTTTCTACAACTACGTGGGAGTGTTCACCCGCGTTATAGCCCACCAATCCATGAATTTCTACGCGCCAAATGCCATTCCGAAAAGACACTCATTAAAAATGGAAGTAATTCATTCAGTGACGTTCGAATATATCCTTGGGAACATTTGAAATGTGATAGGATGTCCAAGTTGAATGTTAACATTTTATGAAATTAGAGTATTTATCAGTTTAAGTATCCAATTTTCTGATAAAAAATATAACGAATATGTAGGCGACCGCGTAGCATAGTAATTTGACAGATAATTCATGGTAACTTAAGATGAGTAACCCAAAATTCAATTTACGCCGTTGTTTAGGATCGTTGTAGGCATCCGATGCTATCGAATGTGTACATCCAAACTCGCCTGTCGATGATCGACTGCGCTCAGGAGTTTTGATTTTCTGCAGTTTTCCTTTCCTCTGACCAAATTTTCAGGCGAATGCGAACGTTTTGAATACGAAATCCGGCTTCAGATGGTAGGGGTTTTATTGATTAAAAATCCCACAGGATTGAGTACGTCAGGCATTGCTTGGAGGCTTATTATGAGAGTGAGGTTTATTGGGGATTTCGAGAAGCGATTTGAGTTGAAGGTTTCAATGTCTCTCCCTATCTCCCTTCCTTCCGTTCTGGTGTAGTATATGTATAACGAGTGGAGTATACATTACACATTTGATACTTGCCGTATGCTGATTGATGCAGGTGAATGAAGATTGATAGTATGTTCCTAATGCGATTTAACATAGTGGTGGAAGTTTTATTCAATTACTATATTACAATAAATTGTATATTTTATATAACATTGGCATCCAAGATAGAATGGGTTAGATTTGGGTTAGAATGGGTTAATTTTATCTTACCAAAATATTGATAACTTTCGAACAGACATCTCAGCTAGAACTTACCTGGAACAAACAAAAAATATCGATTAATCAGAAAACATTAACTGGAAATATTTAAAAAAAATCTAAAATAGTAGATTCAAGTTTAATTTTTTCAGAACATACACATACGTTTTTCTTAATTTATTTTGTTTATTTCTTGGCTGAAAATTTGATTATTCCCTTTCTGGATAAAGCATCATAGTGATACATACTCAGTATTTTTTTTTGTAGAAAAAATGAATCTCTCGCATTGAAAATTCAATCACTTGGTTGAACGTTGAACTTCTTTATTGAAAAAGTATTGTATAAGTTGAATGTCCATCTCTTTTTAGTTAGAAATAAAACTCTTTTGTTTTGGTTTGGAATCAATCGTTTTCGGTCGCGAAGTAACATTTTTTGGTTCAAATTCAAATATTTCTATATAACGCACCCTTGCCTAACGCCCTGCCTAATATCAAACCAATCGCTTAGCTGTGCATTTACTCTCACACTTTCTTTGCTAGCATTATATAGTACTTGTATTGCTTTCAGAAGCCACCCAGTCACTCCATATTATTTTAGGACCTCCCAAAGTTTAACCTTATTCACCGTGTCGAAACCTTTTTCCAGATCAACAAATGCACAGAAAACTTTTTTGTTCACTCTTAGGCTTTTTTCTGTGATCTGTCTCAAGCTAAATATCTGATCCGCACATGATTTCTCTGGCATCAATCCACATTGAACTTCCCAGATCCTTTCCTTTGTTACTCTCATGACTTTATTAATAAGTACCGCCTTCCTCCAATCACTCGGAACTTTGTTATTCACGGCACACATATTCGTGAATTCAAACAGCGACACAAACAAGTTTCCGCCACCGAACTTAAGCATTTCAGAGAAAATACCACCCACACCGGCAGCCTTACCATCCTTTAGTTTTTTAATTATGTAAATAATGTCGTCGATACCGATTTTGCTTCCGCCACCTAAATCAGAATGTTCTAACGTATCCGTGTCTGTGTTACTGTTGTTGGTCTTCGCGCATTCACCTTCATACAGCTTCTTGAAAAAATCCCGCATACAGTCTTTCACTTCGTCCGAATCCCATACCATTTCGCCGTCAGCATTCCTAATTCCGAGTACCACAGCAGTAGTATTTCCTTTTCAAGTCTTTTTAACCCATTACCAGAATAGTTTCTTATTTCCTTCAAAATCATTATGCATTTTCGTATCTTCTTCCGCTTTGATCTTATCCATGTTTTCTTTTAACAATATATTTGCTCTCCTCTTTTTATCCCTATGATTGTTCATGACCCTAATCCCTTCCCTATCGCACAGACCTCTAATATTCAACATTCTTGAGTACGCTTCTTTCTTCTCGTTGACTTTGATGCGTATTTCATCATTCCACCACGCATCACCGGACTTTCTTCCTATAGTCGCAGTACCACACACTTCCGAAGCACTCTCGAAGATTCTATTCCGCAGTATTTATTATCCATGCATCCTCTACATTTTTGTTGACTAATTCTGTCTTTCAATCATCTTTGTGATGCCTTAAATATTTATCCAGGCTTTTACGATATACTTTTTGTACTTCTGGTTTTTGCAGATTCTCTATTCTGACTCGCGTCTGTTTTGATTTTTCAATCATTTTTCTTCCCCTCCATCCTTGACCTAGGTTAATTTTTCAAACAATAAAGAAGTGATCCGATCCACATTCAGAACCTCTCATAGCCCTTGTATGTTCTACAAGCCCTCTCAGTCTTTCGCCTGCTACAACAAAGACGATCATACCAGCTGTTTGTAATATACAAACCCTTTTCTAAGAACAAACTGATCAATTCATCTCCATTACCATTCGTTTTTGGGTCTCCGAAATGACCAAGTACTCTGTCAGTACCATCGCATTGCACACCAACCCAACCGTTCATGTCTCCGAGTAATATTATTCTTTCGCACAAATTACATGTTTCTATTATATCATTCAACGAGTCCCAGCAGGTGACTTTTGCCTTTTTACTATCACCATCAACAGGAGCGTAGCATGCTACAATAAACAGTCTTCTGATTCTCACTTTAATTCTAATCCATAATAATCTAGGAGATACACACTTGCTCTTTTGCTCTCTCGTTTATAATTATACCAATTTCATGGCTAGCGTGCGATTCCTTATCTATTCCTGATCAGAGTTCGAGACCATTCTCCACCTTATTAATCTCACATCCCTTTTTCTTTGTTTCCGGTTAGCACAAAATATCAACCTCCCTTACGCACATAGTATCCCGCGATTCCTTTTCCTTAAGACCATTTACACCTCTGGCATTCCAGACAACCAGTCTCCATTTAACACCTGAAACTATTCCGGGGGCACGCGGTCCGTTCATGAGAGTGGCAGTCCTGTCATTCGAGGCTATATTAGAGTTTGTATTCTTTATTATGTAAATTATCCACCCAAGCACAAACACTAACTTTAAGCGAGAAAATGTTCCGTGAACAAAGTCATGTCCTAACAAAGAGCTGATTCGTTGTATAGTAGTGTATCAATCCATCACGTCAGTCACCACCAAACATCATCATGTGAAGGAGGTGAAAAAGGAAGATACAAAAGGAAAGAGGGAGGAACAAATGAAGCCAGCACAAAGCGAATTATTATTGGTTCAGTTATGTACTGAGGAGGGCACCAGTCCCCTGCAGTTTCTTCATTTAGGAAGAGTAGACCAGGCTTGGTCCCGCGAACTGCTGAAAAATAATTCTTATTTGTAAACGCCTTGCCTCGACTGCGCAGAGGGCCACTCGCCAATTTTATTCAAATCTTAAACAAAATAATCCAGCATCATTCTGAAACTAGAATTTAAAAGAAAACCTTCTGATTCAAACCACAAAGGATAGATTTATTTTCCAACATAACGAGAAGATTCATTTTCTAGCACAAAACGCAGAGTTCCATCAAAACAAATCAATTTCCTCTAATTAAAGTTTCAGGGGAAATTAAAAGGACAAAAACAATTCATCTACTAAATGAAATTTAAGGGCAATTTGAAAGGGCAAATATAAGGCACTCATCCTCGTGTAATGATGTAGATTTTCCGACCAGAAATCCTTCTACACTGTGATTATCAATTTTTACACAAAAAATATTGGACAATCACACTCAATAAATATTTTAAAAATCAACGCGTAATAAGGAGACCGATATGGTCATGTGTTTCCGAAAAATCTAATCTAGATATTGTGCAGAAATCCTATTGTGTTATTTTCATAGAAAAATATAATGATTACCATTATTCACCCGAAATCCAATTTGAAAATTTCCGGAAATTCATTGAAGTTCTGTGTAATTCATAGCAAACTCACAGGTAATTTATGGTAACTTAAGATCAGTAACCCAAAATTCAATCTATAAATTTGAATAAATTTCCGTTTTTTTTTACAGTAAGCTTCCAAGTTATGTATGATTACTTTCCATCAATTACCGTAACATTCTATTATTTGCTACCAAAATTTCCTCCAAATTTCCTCAAAATGCTGGAAGCCCATAAGATGTATCATTCCCATTGTTCCTCTCTGACGTCACTTTTCACTCCCTAGGGGGTAAAAAGTACTTTTTGACACCTAGGGAGTAAAAAGTACTCCTCAATCCCTAGAGAGTTAAGAGTACTCTTACCATCTGAGTAGTGCAAAGTAGAGCTTTAGCCCTGCTTCATAGACTTCAAGAAGGCGGTTTAATTTTGTACTATTCTGATAGATATTCATTTCATTGGTTACAGATTCGGGCGATTTGATTGAAAATTCGTATATTTTTCATTTCTTGGCTGAAAATGTGACTATTCCCTTTCTACATGAAGAATTATAGTTTTACATACTTAGTTTTTTTTGTAAAAAAATGAATCTATCATAATTGGAAATTCAACCACTTGGTTGAACGTTAAACTTCTTTATTCAAAAATTATTATATTAGTTGAAGGTCCATCTCTTCTCATTTAGAAATAATACTCTTTTGTTTTGGTTTGGAAATAATGGTTTTTGGTTGCGAAGTCACATTTTTCGGTTCAAATTCAAATATTCCTGTCTTGGTTGAGATCTCAACTATCTGAATAAAAATTCTACAAAATGGTTATAATTTGATAATTTGTGATGGAATTTCTTATCTCCATGTTCTAGATTTCTCATTTTAGCATAAAATTCATCTTTATCGGGTCGGAATTCGAATACTTCATTAAAAATTCGACAATTTTGATGGAAAATTATTCTTAAGTTTTTGAAATGGGACTGTTTCATTGAGGATTTGGGTTTTTGGTTTTAAATTATTCTGCTGAAGTTGAGGACTTAACCATTTTGTTGAAGATTGATCTTTTTTGGTTGAAATGAACTATTTTGAATTCATAATCAGAACCTTCACCAACATTTTTTACAGTTTTTTTATATTCTTATCTACTAAATCCCTGCCTTAGATTTCAGGTAAGATCATTTTTGATTTTTCGTTAAGCATGAACGTTGCAAACTGCAGTTTCATATGAGTTTCAAACTGTTCAATTTAAAAGAATTATCTTCCAACAAAAGATGGTTGAATTTTCATGAGGAGTTCTAATAATTCATGTGATTGAAAAAAGGACGAGAAAGAAAAGAAATTTCTTGAAAATAGGGAAAAATGGAGAAAGAGATGAATAGGGAAAAGAAGCGCAAGACCTGTATTTAGATGCGTGTGTATTTCCAGAAATTTTCGCTAATTCGAAGAGGGTACGATAAAAAGTAGTCCTATTAATCGGAGCAGTTTCTAGGTCCATACTTGTCCATGAAAATCTTTTCCACGTGAACAGAGATACTACACGACCTACCATAAAGAACGTCGACGGCGATTATGAATTTTTAGTAAGAGGTAAGACCGTCAGTAACACCCAGAGCTCTCGCACCTTTCACAGCACGTGTTAATAAGCCGTTCCGTTTACCTTTCGCGAAAAAGAGATGTAGGCGGAACGCTTCCTCAACGTCCGAAAGAACTAGCTGCAGACGAAACATGATCTGGCTGAAATGGATGTGTTTGATTCTCACGTTTAGTTTAACGTAAGTTTTGAGGTTTGATTCAAGCTACCCTAAATATTCAAAATGGAACGAGGAACACAATTTGTGAATTTAACAGAGTATATGTTTTAAAATGTCAAAAATGTTAATCTGTTACAATTGTGTGGTGGATCGAAGGAAACAAAACGGGTTTGAACCGACACAAAGCGAAGAAGGACACAAGTCCGAAAGTACAATAATTTGCGAGCCGAAAATGTGGAGCTTGTTGCTCTATCGAATGGTGCTTTTTATCTGAAGGAAATCGTGCTTCGAGGGTACATGGAGGTATACGACCTTTAAGGTTATTGTAAAATTTTGGAAGAGAAGGGAAATTTTGACATCATCCGTTCTCTAGGAGGTGCGACTTCTTCTGTATAATTCATCAACAAAGTTGTTGAATTCTGTACAAGTCAGTTGGATTTCCAACCCAAAAATATGAATTTTCAAGATTGAAGGTAGTTTTCAATTAAATAGCTGATTTCTTCATAATAGTGGAATTTTCAACAAAACTTTTGGATAATAAATCAAAAGCAGTTTTCTAGTCAAGGAGGAAAAAAAATTTTCAACCAAATTTCCTGCAAAACACTTAAATTTTCAACCGCCTGATATGAGTTCCAAATTGACGAATCAAATTCTAAGCCAAACAGGATGGCTTGAAAATAATAAATTGATTGAATGAATTGGTATCATAGAGGGCGTTTCGCGCCACAAAGACGAAATTTCAAAAACGTTCGAATTTTAAAACAAAAGGATTGATTTTCAACAGAAAAGCTGATTTTTATCCAAATGTTTGATCTATCAACATATCAAGAAATGCTCGATTTGAAATGATGAATGATAGTAATAACCTTCTCCTAGTATTTGAAATTGTTGACCTTACAATTATTGTCAATGAATGTTTACACATAAGAAAAATTACATGAGACATTGGATTTCTTGAACAAACTTATCATTAACAAATCTCTGATAAAGACCTCACACCAATAACAAAATATCCACTCCAAATTTTTTTTTTGTTCAGAAGAATCAGAAGGATTGCAAAAAATATCATAATACAGCTTTTTAAAAATATTGTAATCGATGCTAGCCTCTTTATATACCACTTTTAATAAAAGAATGTTATGTAGTGTTAAGAAAAAACTGATAACTTCAAAGAAACTGAAAATATTGTACGAAAGTCTCAAGATCATTTTTGAAAAAATAATTTCTTTCAAAATCAGATTTTTTAGTGATATTACAGTTATTCTCTTTTCATGCATTTAATTCTCCGCACAAAATGAACAAAAATGACAATTTCTCACCCAGAAAATTCGAATCAAGAAGATGATTTTTTCAACCAAATAGTCAAATTTTAACTTGAAAAGATATATTCTCAACCAAAAATGGAATCCTCAAATTATAAGTTTTAGATATTTATTTTTAACAAAAAATAAACAAAATTTCATTTCAATTGCAAAATTTCAATTCCATTTCCTCAACCGAAAAGATGAATTTCAAACAAAATGTATGATTTCTGGAGCAAGTCGATACATTTCAAAATGGAAAAATTATTTTTCTATCCAGTACATTTATCTTCTACCATAACTTACGCAATTCAAATCATATATATGACTTCTGAACATAATACATAAATTCTGAAGAATAAAAGAAAAATTAAAAAAAAAAAAAATTTTCTCCCATCAAATAGTTATGAGTCCTACGAAGCACCTGAATACTTTACCTACAAAGAAGAATTTTCAACTTAAAAAAGCTTCTTACTCTACTAACTACAACAATTCAGATTCCAATAATAAAATCTTTTATTTCCGAATGTCGGCCAGCTAATTAGGTTTTCCGTGCACTGAGCGCCGGAGTAAAATTTGTCAGCGTATACGGAGTTTTTTGTTTGGCCGAAGGAGAGGAACTTTCAAACCCTAGAAACAAATTTACTTAAAAATAGTTTAATTTTTATGTAAAACAGATTTCTATGTCACAAAAGAAAAAAAAATCAAGAATATTGTAGACTTTGAAGCCGAAAAAATGAATTTTTAACATGGAAATACGCATTTTTGATAAACAATTCAATTTTCCACAAAATATTTGAATCCCTAACCGGAACAGATTTTTTTACGAAACAAGTGCAATAAAACAAATTAAAAATTTTAACAAAAATATATCAATTCCCAAACCGAAAAAATGAAATTTTAGGCAATAACAGTGATGGAGGCATGCATGAAATTTCATTTATAACGAATTTCAGTTGTAACGAAAAAGTGAAAATATTAACAATAGAGATACATTTACTCTAAAAACTAACGAAATATTCGATTTCTACCACGAGGGATGAATTTTTCCACTAAAAAGACGAATTTCTCTACAAAATAGTAAAATCAGTTGGATTAAAAATAAATGCACAATAAAAATTGAGAAACGTCTTTTCCAAATCATAATAGATCAAAATTGAACAATCAAAAATTGACTCTATGTTCAGGTAATTACAATTTCAGACAATTGAATTTACGTATGAGTATTCTTCAAAAGATGAAAAATACTCAAAATAATTGAAATTCCAAAGGGTATGAGTATTAAACAGTCTTGGTATTGCAATTAATGATAATTAAAAAGTTTTGCGGTTTATAAGTACAGTTCAGATTGGTTCGATTTCTTCCGTGCCGTCGCAGAAATTGTTCAGTCTTGAAATTTCTAATTACAAATTACATTATTTCAAAGGCTTTTTTCCGGTAATTAAAATTTAGAGGTCTTGATGAGGGTATGTGTGATGCATGTAAAAAACGCGATAAAATTCCAACATTACCGATTATGGTTTTATCAACAGTCATTAAAATATCCACTTATTTATATTATGTGTGTTTGCTTCCACTATTTTGTCATTTTAGAAAGTATATTTACGTAAATAAAAAATTTGAATGTCACATTCATTGCAAGTTAATATTTTTTGGTAAACTTGTGGCCTTCTGATTATTTTATATGAAAAAATTTCAAAGTTTAAGTAACACCACAGAAAAAATCATTTTATACTCATAATAATTCAGAGTACTAAACAAGCATGGTTAATTTACTATTCATATTTGCGTATTGGTTCCATTACATTTATGGCAGAATTGCTATAGGAATTTCAAACTGTGATTGCTTCGGATTGAAAATTATAGAAGATCTAGGATTTTTTAATGTTTAAACCAGAGGTGTCCAACGCGTGAGCAACGGTGTAAATAACTGTCACTCGTCAATTCCCTATTTTGCCACCTTTGATGCGTTCATGCGGTGAGTGAGAAGTGGAAAGGGGTCCTCGGCGACCGGGCTGTGTGAACATTGCGCGCAAGTAGGCGTGGTCAGGCGTAGTCAGACGAAGTCCGTGGCAAAACGAGAAGAGGATTCTCAAAGAAGCGCTCGGAGAAGGGGAAGAAAGGAGAAGCGCGCCAACCTTGCGTTGGACACCCCTGGTTTAAGCATTCAATTTCGACCGCTTCCAGTAAGAAATAATTCAATTCATTTTTCTTTGAATATTGATGATCCAATTACTTGGAAAATTCTACTCTGTACGTATTCAACTTTGAAAACTTTGAATTCATCTTGATATTATTTAATTTCTCTTTCATTCCATCCATTATATTGACCTTTTTTCAAAATTTCACATCTTCAATCCAATTTGGACTTATTAATCATCGTTGTTTCAATAATTTCTGAAAAATTTCATGTCCTTAAATTTGTTTTGTAATAGATTTTTATTGTTTAATATTTCTGATAAGAAATGAAACTTCGAAAGAGTGTATTATTACAATAATTGAATACGGTCATTAATTTTCGAGTTTTACAAACATACAATGACGTACTTGTACAAGGTTGCCTGGTCCATTATATACTTATTTTCAACACTCGGTTACACGTAAAACAAATAAAAATGATGACGTAAGGCCTGACATACGCAATAAGTAATTTCTAATTTTCTATGTCGTAATTGTATTGCAAAACTTTCAATGCCTTTAGAGCAAGGGAAAAATTCATTAAATCAGATAACCCGGCCGGTTTATGAGAGCTAATTCAATAAACTGGTTTAATTATCTGAGAAGAATGAACTCCCCACCAAATCATTTACAAATAGTCAAATAAATATAAAGGACAAACGGGATAGCAACTAGCATATATTTATACACTGAAATATCTTGCAGAATATACTCGTACATTGATACGATAACTGAAAAAATGAAGTTCGCTAGAACTCCCGTCTTTGCTTTGGCGGTTCTGCTGAGTTTTATTGGTAAGTATTGAAAAATATTGCAATATATTCCTTATAGCTTTAATTCATTTCTACTCCTGCCTTTCATCGTGAAGATGATAACTTGAAGACGATTATTGATAAATCATTCAATTTTGAAAAATCTATTTTCAGCACTGATATCCCAAAAGTGTATTTATTTTACACGTATCGATTTCAATCCTCTTTTCCAAAATGTTGTGAAATGAATGTTGAAGAGAATTGTAGAAGCCAATTTTTAAATTTCCTCTATTTTGCGCGCTGCGTATAAAGCGAAGCACCTTGGCTTCGCCTCGGCTACGCCTCGGTGCTTAGCGTCATACGTGGCGCGCAAGGGTCTGCTTCCGCTCGCAGTGCACAATGTACTACACTACTCAAAAATATGGAACTAAAAAAATGATAATTGACAGGAGTCGCAGATGATATTTCTATCCAAAATATAACTCATGATATACTTACTCATATTTGTGATGTAATTATTGAAAAAAGAAACATTTTTGTGAATTCAAAACTATCTTCCGTTGTTTCAGCTTGCACTAAGGGGGAACTAGATTCAGCGTGCTTACCAGGTGACATTATAAATGTGAGGGAAGTGTCTCCCCTTTCTGAGATATACTGGATAGACATAAGTTCGGGAAGACGGCAAGTAAAGAAACTCGGTGGCATCTGGGATTTCGTACTTAGGGGAGATATCCTGATTGGATATGGACGGCCATTGGGGCATATGAGGGCAATGCGTGATAAGGACGGTATTCCGTTCATAATAGGACCTGAAGGAAAGGTACCCATTTCAGAAAATGAGCTGGCGCAACATGGCATAAGAGGAATCATGCCACGGCGTCCATTGCAGCCAGATGGAACACCGTCTTATAGATATATGTTCACGGGATAATGAGAAGTTATGTTTTGTAATCAGGAACATGCACGATGAGAATGAAAGAAATATATATGAAGAACATGGCCTTTTATTCTGTGCCCATTTTTTCAAACAGGATGTTTTTTTAATTAACAAATTATTATTATTTACTTTAGAATCTGATACCGTTTGAAATTTGTACGATTGTCTAGAGAGGGATATATGACACCTGCTGAAATTTTCAGGATCATCTTTTACGAACTATAGATTTAACGGAAATTTGACTTCTTGAATTTCGCAAAATTTTCAACCAATTTTTGAAACATTCGGTACGTTATTTCTATTAGTTTCACAACAAAGTTTAAATCGCGAAAATCAGGCTATATTTGCGATTTTTGCTATTTCATCATCGTTTCGTAATAGAAGTGAAAATGGTCCCATTCTTGCGATTCAAGTTTTTTTGTACTGATAATTATGGAGGATTTCCGAATATACATAAGCTGATGGAAAATTGTGCAAAAATTGCCTTGTAAATGTGACATAAAAGAGAAGCGTCAACGATCCTGATCTCGACCTGATTTGGGTCTAGAGACTCTAGGGAGGGAAGTATGACACCCGTTGAAATATTTACGAGCATCCTTCATGACCTTTTGATTTAACGAACATAAAACTTCTTGCATCCCGCAAAATTTTCAAACAATTTTCACACACTTGATACCTTTTTGTTAATAGGTTTCCAACGAAGTTTGATTCTGAAAAATCAAGCTGCTTTGACGATTTTTGCTATTTTCTATTATCGTTTCAGAGACATGCATTACTTTCATATAATTATTTGAGTAACGTTTATATTTAATATTTTTTAGGCGACGGAAGGAACCCCACCCAAAAATTCTAAATGGTTGGCTACTAAATATATAAGTCCTGAAGGTAAACACAATTATGTACTTTTTGGAGGTTGCTTATAAATTATGTCCATATTCTAAATTAATGGTAAATCATAAAGTAAATATAACTGA
>WSXT02210442.1:0-17820 GCA_011762715.2 Neuroterus valhalla
CAACTACCAATTCACCAGTGTAAGAGAATTTTCCCCTCAGCGAAAGCCTATCCTTGATGAAGCACCTTAAACCAGTGCGAGTCATGAAACGCCGGCGTCTGAGTGACTTGTAGTGAGTTCTCTCGTCCTGTTCCCCTTTGCGGTTGCAGGAGTTTTCTTGGCATCTTTTATCGTCCAAGCCCTACAATTGACAAATCTCTTTCTTGTGGCTAGCTGCATCGCCGCACTGGTCTTCTTTCCGAGATATTAACCAAGATCTTTGGCAAAGTAATTTACCCACCTCTGCGTGCTTTCAGCATACATCTATTTTTGTTGCAGCTCGATTGGCGCGTTGTTTACTCTGATGTTTATATCAAAAACAATATTTTTCTTAGTCTGGCAGAACTCATCCACTCCTCACAGCATACTCTCATCAAAAGAACCTTTTCCTACTTCGAGCCCACAAGCAGCTAGAAAAATGTACGATTCACCTCTAGGAGGCAATCTGATATCCTAGAGACATCGTTTGATACACCACTATCTAGTGCCACAAAACCTTCGGTACGGTTGTTCACGCCTCGACTACGGGGATCTCCTCAAGGACCATCCCTGAGTCATTGTCCGTGACTGCTTGTTTGGTTATGTAACTGTATGCAGCAAAAACCTTTGATACAGAACACTTCTATTCGCAACGCAAGGACGCACACGGTCTCTTTTTTACTTTATTTTCACGAGAATTGGGGGAATCTCAGATTGGAAACCCAGCTTCAAGCGTAATACTGGATTGGGTCGGATTTTAACTGGCATACACCCCCCTGCGCTTAGCGGCGCAGAAGTGTAGATTACTTGCCTCAACTCCAGCAAGGCGCCTAAATGTTGGGTATTTTAGAGGTTGCTGCCATGTGGCCGGAGCCCTCGCAGTTATAACACCTTGTGACCCATGAGTTTTTCCGCACGCCGGTCAAACCTTTGATGCAGATGCGAAGTGTCCCCAGCCATGCAACCAAGAATTTCGAAATACCTTGGTTTCTGTTCGAACTCGAAAGTTAACTCATCCTATTTTCATAAAGGGGGCTCTATCTAGTTGTTCTACTGCTCCCTCGCTGATCTCGGTGGAGGCTTTCAGGCACTCTCTATAGTTCGTCTTTGGCAGAATAAACTTGGGTTCCTTGTTTAAATCATCGCCGGAAAAAGCTTTCAGAGTTTTCTTGGAGTTCTTTGATTGGGCGTCTACATCAAGATCTATTATCTTTATCTGTTTCTCCATGGAGAGTTGGCGAACCTCTCCCATACTCTGCACCACTTGCCCTAAAGTCTCATCAAGCTCGATTTTCCCCTCTGATGTTGCACCTAGTTGAAGCATATCACCTCACTGAATGTGTCTTATTGCCCTGATGATCACAGATGAATCTAGATTAGGACCACTTCAGAGCACTCACTGATGTTTTTCCCTGCTTATCATATATGTACCCGGTTTCTAGCGTCCGCTGAAACTGTCACCTTGCTGATAGGCTTTGAGGTCTTCCCCAAAGGATACTTTGAGGCGATTAGCCCAAGAGGAGTGAGCGAGTGGTAGATCCAATGTGGCGGCTAAAACTGAAGAATGTGCATATATTTGTCTCATATTTAGCACGAGAGGATTTCTGGGGTACTTGATCTGGATTTTGATCTTGAAAGTTGAAAAATGTCTCTTATACAGTAGTATGCTTTTACTTCTATGAAGATTATTGAATTTCTATATAATTTTTGATGAAAATTTCCTCAAAATTAGTTTTACTGAAGGCTCTACTGGCCTTAAGGAACACATTCTCACTGAAATACTCGCCACCAATCTTTACGTCTCGCAGTTTGACTAGCAAATCAAATTTTAATTGTTTAAACGCGTTGTCATGATTAAAACAGAAAATCTACATCTTTTTGAAAAATACTTTTGGGTGCCTTTTCAAGAAAAACCATTTTTCTGTTCATTGTTTCTCTTTTCACCTTATTGTTTGGATGAAAAATGGTATTTTTCTATTTTTGTAAGTGCGTTATCGCGATTATAACGGAAACTATTCGTCTTATCGAAAAATCGTCAACAGTAAATTTGTAATTTTCTTCAAAGTGAACAATTTGGGAACTTTTCATTTTTTTCGTATCTTGCATGGTTTTGCTTAAAAATTGAATTGTTCATTTTTGGTAAAATTTCTAACGATTAAAAAAAAACTATGCATCTTATGAAAAAAGAAGCGTCAATAAAATTTGTACATCTTTTCAAAATGAATAATTTTAGTCCTTCACATTTCTTTTCACCTTACATATTCCGACCGAAAATATGCAATATGATAATTCTTCCGAAAGTTATCATATTCAAAAGCATTATTTGAAATAAATTGCAAGAAAATGTTCATCAAAAATTTAAAAAAAAATCAATAAATCCCCATAAAAGTAGAGGTTTTTCAACAGTTTTGCAATATTTGTAACTCTGTGTATGCATTACACTGTAAGCTAAATCAGCACGTAAGAAGCCGAGCGCGTGGCACGAGGTAAATACATAATCGAGCGCGAAGCGAGAGATCTAGATGACGCGCGCCCTAGGCGCGCTCAAACTTGCGAGCCGCGCTAAGAATGTGCCCACGCAGCGGGTAGTTTTTTAAATTCATTTCCCCCTCCATGACTCCCACAGAAAAGCAACTATAATACAATCTTTGGTGTTATTCGATCTTACGAAGAAGCGGACTTATGCAAAAAATTTGGTTCTCATACATTCAGGGGCGGATTCCGTATTGTTACCCGGCATTTTTAATTTGATATCAGGGGCTTTGTATGTGGAGTCAATGATTATGAATTTGACGTCAAAAATCACAAATTCAAGATGGAGAATAGCGCACTCATATGCGAAAGTTTCTTTGAAGCCCTTAATTTCCTTAAGATATGTGAAATTAAGGAGTAATCATTATTTAAACTTTCAGAATCTAATGAAGATCACTTTTTTTTAAATGCTCAAAAGTAAGAATCAATTATTCATTAGAATCTGAATTTTTCAGAATATGTTCATAATTTTTCATACTTTGACTTTGTAATTTTAGGAAAATATTCAGTATTTATTTATCCGGGAACAGGCAAAAATGTTAAACAAATTGCGTTTACAAAAAAAAAGGTATCTCCGAAATGAAATTTTTTCCTATGTAATTTTGGAATATACTTTAGAGAATTTCGCACGAAAATTTCAGAGTGGACCGTCAATACGTTTTTGAGATATGAAAAATAATGTAGGACCGTGTTACTACCACGAGCATGCGAAGTCGAGTATGTTGACTTACGTTTTCGTGGATATTTTTCCGAAGTCTTCCAGTCAATCAATTTTGAATGAGCGTCAGATACAGTTTTCTTTCAAATTCTGTTGAATAAATTATGTTTACCAAATTCGTTTTATGCATAAGCAATGTTTTCAGTATTATCGAATGAACAATAACTCGTGTAAGCTGTAATATTTCAAAGAAAAAAATTTCTATACAGCAAGTGAAATCAAAAGTTATCACTCAAGATTTTGATTATTATTTTGACTATTATTTGAAATTTTTGTACAAAATCATGACCTCGTTAGATACAAATTTTCTGGTCTATTTCGCTTTTTGTTTCAAAGCTCGCTTTGAGACATTTTTTGAAGAACTAACATATTCAAATCTAGGACAAGAAGAGTAAATTTTCACTTTAAATTGGTGATTTTGCACGGGTCCGATATAATGTAACTTTGGTGCCCCCTTTACGAACGCATAATTTTCGGCAAAATCACGAATTACAAGACATTGCTCATCTTGCATTTTTTTTTACATTTTTGTGACATGTTGCCTGCTCATTCGCGGTAAAAGAATGAATAAGGAATGCTTTACCGGATTCGCAAAAGTTTTGAATAAATGGGATAAGATACCAAAACTTCAAAATCTCTGTCAGTTTCCAAACAGTTATATGGATGTTCGCTACTGATTTGATTCCGATAAAAACATTGCTTATGCATAAAACGACTTTAGTAAACATAATTTATCAAACAGAATTTGCAGAAAACTGTAGCTGACTCTCATTCGAAATTGATTGACTGGAAGCCTTTGGGAAAATCTCCACGAAAACGTTAGTCAGCGTACTCGACTTCGCATGCTCGTGGTAGACTGGGTAAGACGATGCAGCAGCTCGCGCTCAAAGTAACACGGTCCTACATTATTTGTCATATCTCAAAAACTTATTAACGGTCCACTCTAAAATTTTCGTGAGATACTCTCTAAAGAATATTGCAAAATGACATAGGAAAAAATTTCATTTCGTAGATACCTTTTCTTGTAAATGCAATTTGTTTAACATTTTTGCATGTTTCCCGGATAAACAAATACTGAATATTCTTCGCAAATTACAAAGTCAAAGTATAAACAATCATGAACATATTCTAAAAAATTCGGATTATATTGAATAATTGATTCTTAGTTTGAGCATTTCAAAAAAGTGCACTGAGAAAAAGATATTCTTCTTTCAAGAGGATTCCTCTTATTTTAATGCAATTTTTCCTCTACCATATGGTATGAAATATATTCCTCTTGATTTGAGAGGATTGATTCCTCTTGAAATCTTTATTAGAACTGAATGATAAAATAATTACTATTATTCATATTATTCTATAATACTTCATTGTGTGTGGCCTCTTTCATATAGAGTTCAACTTTTTACTATTTTTTGTTACATCAGAAAATTTCGAATCTGATCTGACTCCTTATCAAGATTTTTTTTTGTTTTGCATTGAACATAATTGATGCATTTTAAAACAGATGAAGAGATGTAAGGGAAAAATTGATGAGATGTATGTTTTCTTTTGTATAAAAAAGTACGTTGTGGTTTACGTTTCAAAAATCACATTATTGGCTATTTTGGATATTAACAAATTGGTTGATTTAATATAAAATAGTACATTACGATACGTGTGACTTAAGTGAAACATTTTGGCACGGCGTGTAGTTAGCGCCCGAGCGAAGCGAGGGTGATAATCACGCCGTCTCAAAATAGGCCATTCAAGTCCCAAGTATCGTACAACATTTTATAGCACTGACTAACTTAAATTCGCACTTACGGTTCGTCTATGCGTGATTTAATATAGGTTAGTACAGCACCGTAAAGTTAGGGCTCAAGCGTTAGCAAGGGTCATATGCACGGTGCCGTAATAACCTATTTAAGTCACGGATAGGCGTTACTTAAGTGCGAATTTCAGTCACACAATGCTATAAAAATACTTAGAAATCTTCGAATAATCTGAACATACTATTCATAAGAACAACGATTCCTTCTGTCAGTTTTCCAAAACCCTTCAAGATCTCTTTCATTTCTTCTGATTTGCATTACACGAATAGAAGCTTTATCAATACTGCCCTTTTCAGATTCCAGTCAGCAAATGAAGCATGAAGTGCATTGGGAAATCTCTTTTCGAACTCGATTTCGAGCTACAAAAAAGTGATAAGTGGAATAAAGACATACTTAATTTGAAGATAAATCACTTCCAAAGATTTTGTGCATATACAATACCACATGTATAGATAAATCGAAAAACTGAATATTTACTTACTTTTAAACGACTTAACGTACATACCGAGGCCCGAATGTTCTAAGAATGTGATCATTTCTTCATTTATCCTTGCTAAACTTGAACAGTTCACTCAAATTTGACTGAATTTGACACTAGACTAGTAGGTTATAACGGTCGTCCAACTGCGCATGCGCGAATTCGGATCTGAGAGTAATTCCTCTACCAATTAGAGGGATATACTCAATCTAGAAGGACAATGCAAAAGGATTCCTTTCGCCATCTCTCCTTTCAAAAAAAGAGGAAAATCCTCTCATTCATAGAGGAATATTCACCTTTTGAGAGGAAAATGTGAGAGGATTCAAGAAGAGGAATTTTCCTCTCAAATTAGGATTATTTTTTTCTCATTGTGATCTTCATTAGATTCTGAAAGTTGAAATAATGATGACTCGTGAATTTCACATATCATATTGAAAGAAAGAATACGTGTCTTCTATTTTTTTGTTAAAATTGAGAAAAAGATAACTTTGAATTTAAATTTGAGTAGTAAATCTGACGTGAAATGCCCCATATAAATGAAGACAATGGAAAGAAATTTCAACTTCAAAGTTTGAATCTTCTTCGACTCGTCTAGGAATCTCTCTAGTTAATCTTTGTTTTCTAGCTTAATTTCTATCCTGAGAATAGATCATTCAGGTCTCGTGTGACAGGCCGTTGCATTAGCGGTCAAGGTTCGAGACTGATAGAATTCTTTTGGATTCGTTGCCCCGATCTAATGTAAATATGTCCTGAGTTTGTATTAAACTATCTGCTCTCCCGCTTCGAAAGATATTCGACGGAGAAAATTATAATTGGATATTCATTTTGACATTTCTTCCTTCATGATTCTATATTGAAATAGATGTGACTTTTTCTGATAATTTTTATGTCAGGTCAACTTTCTGTAATGTATCTGCATTTAACTACACGTGGTCGACCTGATTGCACTCTGAATAGACTGAGAGTCTTTAATAATAACAAAAATGATTCAATTTCTGCACAAACAGGCAATTTTTAGTGTGATGAACTTTTTCCATTATTCTTCGATTGCTACATGATACGTGTTGTCGTGAAGTAAATTATTATTATCAAATAAACTGTCCAGAATGTTTCGAGTTCTAGAGATTTGCATAACTAAATAGTAACACTTTCGGAAATCTTCGGAAAGATCCTGAATATTTATTATTTATATAGTTGCTTCAAAACCTGGAAAAAGTGGTTTGTTTTTTTTCCATCCAATAATAAAAATAAAAATCTTTTCATGAATAATGTTTACCAGTACGAGATGTTCGTGAAAACATTGCCCATTGCTATAAACAAATCAATCAATATACCTTGTGTATTCGGTAAAAATGATATATAGCTTTTAAATGTCTGTTTTTATGTGGAAATCTAGAAAAACGAAAATTCTGATACGAATCACGAGAAAATAGAGATGATTTTTAAATGATATAAACAGATGCATAAATTCGTCATTTTCGGGTAGATTCGTTCTGTTTTTCTAGCAAAAAAAAAAAAACAAATATTCTGCCTATAGATTTTCTGTACGATTTTTTGATTTCAGACAATTAGTGTTATCTGTTTAAATAAAATTAATTAATAAATGCAGAATATTGCCATTATTTAGTATGAGGAATTCGTTTTTTCTAATCAACTTTATATCTGTCCAAACAAATTTAATGAAAATTCACTGTTCCGTCTTTTTTCAACATAGAGGTTTTATTTTTTCAGAGGATGAAATTCCTGACCCGTGTAGACATTGCCATAATAGTCCCTAATAATATTTGGGCTTAATAGGGAGCCTTAACAGCTTTTACTTATGAGGGAGGCCTTTATAGGGTCCTATTGTGGTCCGAACATGGAAACATTTTCAATTGAACTTACTTCTATAATAAGCCCCCTATTGTGGCCCTGGACAGGATCACTTTCCATCCTAAATGAATCACGTGATCAAAAACCAAAGAAGAAAGAATCACAGGCCAGACAAATTGCGAAAGAGACAGATTTAAATTGCGCGCGAATAGTCACTAATCACGTGATGCAGTTTTCATTGGTTGTCCCTCTGGAATAGCGCCCCATTTTTAACCAGTAAGTGCGCTCCTACTCTATCGATAAAGGAACTATTTTCATCTACTTAAATATGGTCAAATTCTGCATTTTTCATGATATTTTTAACAACAATTTAGCCCTACTGTTCGTTGGCCCTTTTATTCAAAAACTTCATAAGGAATTTATCATTCATGAAATTTTTATAATTTCCAACCAAATAGTTTGATTTTCGACCAGATTGTTTATTTTCTATTTGGGAAATATGAATTCTTAACAAAGCATGTATAGCGACATTCCCAGCTTGAAAAATTGATTGATAACTACAAAAAAAATTTGAATTTTGAACCGAACAATGATTTTCTTACCGAAAAAAATCATTTTCTACAAAAACAGACAAATTATTAACAATATTGCAATGATTTTCGAATAAATATTTAAATATTTATCTGGAGAGAAGCTTATGATTAGATAGTTAAGTATCAAAAAAAAAAAAAGAAATAAATTTCTAACCGAAAATGGAACAGTTAAATTTTCATTGGAAACATTAATGAAAGTGGAACAAATTTTTAGCAGAAGAAATGAAACTTAAAAAAACAAATTCAATCAAGTAGTTTGAATCCTTACCAAGTAATAGATTTTTTCAACAAACGAGATGAATTTCGAAACCAATAAAACTCAGCAAAAAAAATATATAAAATTTGATTTCGAAAATTGATCTGTTTTGGTTTGAAAATCAACTATGAACTACTTTCTTGAAAAATTATTCCATCTCAAGATTCACCTTTCTGGTTAAAATTTTCAACTATTTTTCAGAAATTCATGTATTCTGTTGCCAATTTATTTCTTTAAATGAAAATTAATACCGAATTTTATATCATATTGTGGAATTTCTAAGCTGAAAAGATGAATTTCATTAAAAAAAGTTGAATCTTTTATCCAAAAATTTTATTTTTCAACATAAAAGTTTATTTCCTACCAGATATTTCATTATGCAAAAAAATAGTTCAATTTTTACTGAACAACCTAACTTTTCTACTAAAATAGTTGAATTTTCAACCCAAAAATATGAATTTTTATCATAAAAACTATCTTTCGACCAAATAGTTAAATTTTCTACCAAAACGGCCAATTTTCAACCTGAAAATATGAACTCAATATGAACTTTTAACATAAAAGGTGATTTTCAAATGAATAGTTAATATTTTCTACTTAAATATTTAAATGTTGGAAAGGATTTCTGAACAAAAAATATCATTTTATGCTAAATGGTTGAACATTTGGAAAATATGTTGTGTCTGGAACATTTAGCTGATCGTTCTACTGAAATAGATGAATTTTCAACTAGACATATGAATACTAAAGCCAAAAGGTAGTTTCTAACCAAATTGTTTCATTTTCGAATAGATTGTCGAACTTCGGAGCTCAGACGACTTTTGCACAAAGAAGTTGTAGTTTCAAGCAAAATTTCATTAGTAACGCAGTAACTCAACATTCACGAAAACTGTTCAATTTTCAACCAAAGATTTCAACTTTCTACCATAATAAATGCATTTTCAACAAAAAAATTCAATTTCACGCAGATCGCTGAATTTTCAAAACAAAACAGAATCAGAAAAGATCAACTATAAATGTCAAGAATATTCATTTTCAACTGATAGCAGAACAGTTACATTTTTTGTAACAACAAAATTAATAATCAATAGAAAAGAATTATTGGCGAAGTACTATAATTTTTCATCTCTCTTCGAACAGATATCAGAATTTTTTATTTAGAAAGTTGAATCTACAAATAGAATTTGATTAGTTGAATAATAGAAAATAATACTAGAGAAATCAATTTCTAACAAAGAAGATTAACAAAACAAAACAAAAAAATTTCCTCGAGGAAATGATTCAATTTCCAACAACACAATGAGATTATCAACCCAATATTTTGAATTACATTATAAAATGCAACTATTTGGAAACAAATAAATCTATTTTGGTTAAAAGTTCAATTATTTTGTTCAGATTCGTTTTTTTTTAGTTAAAAACTAACTTTTTCATCAAAAATCCAACTACCTGTTTGAGAATATACCTTCTTTATCTGATACTTCATGCCATTGTTTCAAAATACATGCATTTGATTGAGAATTCATGTATTTGGTTGAAAATGATCTTTTTTGGTAGTATGTTGATCTTCTTGACTTAAAATTGAATTTTCTTAGTTAAAAATTCAACTTTTCTGTTGAAATTAAATTTTTTTTGGTTTGTGATCGAATTATATGGTTACAACTTTTTTTTCCTTTTTCCAGTCAACTGAGCTTGATTCCGACTAGAAATGTTCTCCGGTTGAAATATTTTAAGTATTCGATTTTTTTTTCTCAAAAAAATTCATCTTCTTTGGAGGAAAAAGCTCTTCTCTGTATAACATTCAACTATTTAGTTGTATAATGAAGGCTTTTGTTGCAAAAATTCATTTCTGGTTGAAATATCGTCTTTTCTTGTTGAAAATTTAGCTTTTTTTGTTAAGGATTTATGAATTGTGTTGGTGAATCTTATTTCTGGTATGGAGGTTATCTTCTCAGTTGAAAAATGGATCCTTTTTTATTTAAAATGAAACTTTCTGGCTGATAATTAATTTTTATGCCAAGAGATAAACTATTCTTTCGGAAATTTGTCTTTAGGACTTCAAAACTCAACAAGTTTCTAGATAATTCAATCCTTCATTGGAAAATTAAGTTTCTTAATGAAAAATCAGAATTTTGAATGATAAATTTAACAGTTTCGTAGGTCATTTGTCTTCCTAGCTTTAAAATTCAACAATTTTTGGGGAAATAATATTTAGGTGGAAAATTTGTCTTTTCGGTGGTACATGAATGTTCTGGTAGGGAATTGAATTTATTTATATTTCTCAAAATTTATCTTCCATTTATTTTAAAAACTGAATTTCATCTAAAAATTTGACTACACCGTGTCTCGTTGAAAGTATATATGACAAAAATCAGCCTGCCACGCGGGCACATTCTCATTGCGCGCTTGGCGCGCGGCTCGCTTCGCTCGCAAGTTTGAGCGTGCCTAGGGCGCGCGTCTTTCGGATCTCGCGCTTCGCGCTCAGCCTTTTTACTTTCCTACAGTTATATGTAAAGCTTTTGAAACTTCTCCTTGCGTGTCTCGTGCTGCGCACTCGATCAAAATTTGTCCCAAACGGTGGAGAAGTTTTAATGCCTAATTTTTTTCACATGTTGTGTAGTTTTTCTACAAATTTAATTTTTCAATTTTTATTACTATTCAAACAAAAACAACTCTTGTTCAATGGGAAAAATTATAACAAATTTACAGATATTTTTGGGATGAACAACTTTTCTCTATCAATCTTCTGTGTTAGCATTAGTCATTTAAAAAAAAAATTTATTATTTCATTTTTATAGTTATTTTTCCTGATTGAAATGGAAAATACATATCTTGGTAAAGAAGTTGATAACACATATAAAGATATTTTCCTGGTAAAGAACTTGCGTCTATTTGATTTTTCCTAATCTTGTGTCAATTGTCCAAAAAATCTTTTTTTCTCATTTTTCATATGCTTTTTTCATAAATGAAGCAAAAACTACTCGTCCTATCAAAAAGGTAATGTTACCAAATTTGTAAATCTTTTTGGTGCACAATTTTAGTTCATTTACATTTTCCCGTACCTCATATAGTTTGACCAAAAGAGAATCTTTCTATTTTTCATTATTTTTTGTTCGACTAAAATTTGAATTTTTTATTTTTCGAGAAAACTCGAAGAGTTGTAAAGATCATCCTGGAGGGCTCTAAAAAAGAAAAATTTTTTTCAGATAAACTTTTTTTCATATCTCGCTTTGTTTGGCTAAAAGTTCTCATTTTCGTTAATATTGTTCTTTCATTTCTGATCCAAAACAGCTGGTTAACGAACTCGTCCTGTATTTTTGGTCCCTCAAAATGGGTACCAAAGCCCGTTCGAATATGATTATTCTTTCAAAAGTTATCAAGTTCACAGATTATTTTCAATTATTTTTTCGTGCGATGAAAAATGGAATTTTCGTTTTTTTGAGAAAATTTGAGGAGTTGCGAAATCCATTTTATAGGGCTTCCGAAAAGAAGCGTTTTTTCGTCTATTCTTTTTTTCATATCTTTCGTTGATTGGCTGAAAATTCTCATTTTTGTTTATATTTTCGAATTTTGAAAATGCCATAACTCTGAAAATTTTGTTTTTATCAAAAAAAATCATAACGATAAATTGTTTCACTTTTTACCTACTACAAGAAACCGTACTTAAAATTTTTTAATCTTGGAAAAAAAGTAAAAAAAAAATTTCAAAACGCTCCTCCTCTTTTATTTTTGATCCAAAATGGCTGGATAACGAACTCGTTTTGTATTTTTGGTCCTTCCAAATGAGTGCCAAAGCCCGACGGAATATGATCATTCTTTCAAAAGTTATCAAGTTAACAGATTATTTTCCATAATTTTTTGTGCGATGGAAATTGGAATTTTCGATTTTTTGAGAAAATTCAAAAAGTTGTGAAATCCATCTTATGAAGCTTCCCAAGAGAAATATTTTTTCTTCCATACTTTTCTTTCATATCTTCCGTTGTTTGGCTGAAAATTCTCATTTTTGTTTACATTTATGCATTTTGAAAATGCCATAACTCTGACAATTTTGTTCTCATCAAAAAACATAATGGGAATAAATTGTTCGACTTATTACTCACAACAGGAAGCTGTCCTTACAATTATCGAATCTTGAAAAAAATGGTCTCAAAAATTTTCGAAATGCTCCCCCTCTTTTCTTTTGATCCAAAATGGCTGGCTAATGAACTTGACCTTCATTTTCTGAAACTGAATGAACGTATCAAAGGCCAATCTAATCGATTAGTTTTTCGAAAGTTATCGTGTTCACAGACAGACAGACATACAGACAGACACATTCATAAAAACTTGTTTCTCGGGTTCTGGGGGCCTCAAAACGTGGAAATTTTACAAAAATGGAGGGGGGGGGGATTCGAATGTAAAAAGTCATGTAATTGTCCAAAAATTCATGCATTCAATTGAAAATTCATGTATCTGGTTGGGAATGGTCTTTCGTGGTAGGAAAATTATCTTCCTGGTTGGAAATTCACCATTCTAAGTTAAAAATGCATTGTTTGGTTGAAAATGAATTTTTTTATTCAGAATTGAACTTTTTTGTTGGAAATTTTTGTTGTTGGAGTCAGCTCTGCGAATATTTGGGACACTTGTTTTTTCTAGTAGGAAATTAACTTTCTCGGTTGAAAAAAACTTTTTTTACTTGAAAATTCGAATATTTGTTTATACGTTTAACTGGTTTGTTTACCTTTTTCATTTATGATTCAAAATTGATCTTTTAAACTCGAAAATCATCTTCCTTTCAAGATTTACGTATTTTGTTGATGAATCTCAAATCTCACACAAAGTTTTCAAATAAATGTTATTTACTTGTTTTGAGCGAATCCCAACAGAAAAAAATTGTCTCTTTGGCTTGAAAATTTAACAATAATTGTCTACAATCAATTTTTTTTCTTTTGGAAAATTGAGTTTCTTGCTGGAAAATCATTTTTCTTTTAAATTAAACATTCAACTGTCTCGTAGGTGATCCGTCTTTCTGGCTTTCAAATTCATCAATTTTTCAACAAATATTGGTTTTGATGAAATTATCTTCCCTTTGGTGAAATATCATTCTTGCTGATGAAGAATGAATTTTTGTTTGGTTGAAAATATACACTTTAATTTCAGTGTCGAACTATTTTATTGAAATTCATTTTTTTAGGGTTAAACTGTTTTGTGAATTTAACTATTTTCTTGAAAATTGATTATCTATCTAGTTACAAAATTGAATTTTTGTGTCGATTGAAATTTTATCAACTAATCAAATGACATGAAATCGAGGATTTGATTAGTTGAATCGGTCGGCGCAGTCGACTTTTTGGTTTGCGTATGGTAATCAAAGTCTTCTGTTAAAGCTGATAAAGCTGAATGAGAATTTTAGAACAAAATTCTATAATTAGAAAATATTCTACTAAAATTTACGAGGAATTCCCTCATACCTCATTGAGTCAGAATCTCTCTTTGCTTAACATTATATATAATCTAAAAAGGAAAAAGAAGATTATTCAAATTTCGCGGGTAATATACAACTCTATACAATTCAGTTTACTCGAGAGGCAATAAGCTCACGAATAAATTATCTCCTAATAGAGCTAACTTCTCATAGTACACATCCGTTTCTACTGTAGGAAATTTCTCACAAGACAGGAATTATTTTTGTTCTGCGTTTTTTTCTTCATAACATATTTTTTTAACCCTTCAGGAAATTTTATATGTACAAGAAACGTTTGTGAGTTTAATAAATTGTTATTATCTATTATTTTTCACTGAATACAACTGGACGTAATTGTTTATTCGTTTCAAATTATTTGTCTTCAATTTCTATGTGATTATGACATGTAGAATGAAAATTAATCAATGAAAATAAAACGAAGCACAAAAAAAAAAAATAACATGAATAAAATGGAATTCAAAAACTGCCCTCAAACTCTGCTGGGATCCGAACCCAGTACCTCACGTTTTCCGGACAAGGGCTCACTAAGCTCAGTTGGTAGATTACTCGCCCGGCAAACGGAAGGTTCTGGGTTCGGATCCCAGCAGAGTTTGAAGGCGCTCCTTTTTACAAAAATTGGTACGTAGTTTCTAATATGAGAATCTGATTGCGTAAAAAAATTCAATGAAGAATAATCTAAAACGCCTAAGAAAATTAAAGAATTCTTTCATAACAACAGCCCCAAACTTTCTAGGGTCATCGGCTTCTCTAGATAAATTCTAGCAGTCACAATAAGTATGCACGAAGATAAACTTGTAAGTCATCACTCTGTCGTGAAGAGATAATCGTAATGTAGAAACGATTTGAAAATAATTGCTGCTTGTCAAGTGAGTACTAGTAAAAGTTAAAAAAGACTATGCAGCTGTTTCAACGCACACGTAAACACACTCGAAGCACTTTTCCAGTAAAAAAAGTCAATTATTCACTTTCTAGCAGTATAAGGGACAATTTTTGTAAACAAATATATATTTTGACCATGTCTGGATAAAAAGATTCAATTTTGTTGGCAGAATAAACTGAAGATGGCTTTCCCATCACATCTTGAATGCAAGCTCTGTATTTTGACAAAGTTTTTTATTAACTTGAACCAGCCTGGTAGAGATCCTGGTGAAGAACTTGTGTCGATTTGATTTTTCCTGAGCTTGTGTCAATTATTCAAATGTTCGTTTTTTAAATTTTCAAATGGTTGTTTTAAAAATGAAGCAAAAACTACTTGTCCTATCAAAAAGTTAATTTTATCAAATTTGTAGATCTTTTTTTGGTGCTAAAGTTTTGTTTCTCTTTATTATTACAAGTTCAGTTTATATTTTCCCGTACTTGCATAGTTTGACCAAAAATGAATCTTTCCATTTTTCATTATTTTTTGTGCGACCAAAATTTGAACGTTCGATTTTTTGAGCAAACTCAAAAAATTGTAAAGATCATCCACTTTTCACCTGCTACAAGAAACCGTACTTACAATTTTCAAATCTTGGAAAAAAAGTTCAAAAAAATGTTGAAATCTTTCTGATCCCTCAAAATGGGTGCCAAAGCACGATCGAATATGATCATTCTTTTCTAAGTTATTGAGGTCACAGATTTTTTGATGTATTTTTTGTACGATCAAAATGAGAATTTTAGATTTTTTGAGAAAACTCAAAAAGTTGTATTCACGATCTTGTAGGGCTCCTAAGAATAAACATTTTTGTTCTCTAACTTTTTTTCATATCTTGCGTTGTTTGGCAAAAAACCCTCATTCTTGTTTATATTTTTGAATTTCGAAAATGCCATAACTCTGACATTTTTGCTCAAGTCAAAAAAAATCATGAGGATAATTGTTTCACTTATTACTTACGGCAGAAAGCCGTACTCGAAATTTTTGAGTCTTGGAAAAAATAGCCTCGAAAATATTCAAAATGCTCCAACTTTTTGAATTTCCATCCAAAATAGCTTGCTAAAGAACTTGACCTTCCGTTTTTGCCACTGAGAGATTGTACCGAAGGCTAATAAAATAGATCCGTTTTTTCGTAAGTTATCGTGCCTACAGACAGACACACATACAACAAGACAGACACAGTCGTAAAAACCATTTTTCTGGGTTCAGAGGGTCTCAAAACATGGACAGTTGCCAAAAAGGGGGGGGGGGGGTTAAATTTTGTAAAAATCTAATACCTTCTCTGAAAAGAATGTGAAAATTGTTAACTCTTGCTAAAAGTGTAAAAATCCATTCAATAAACAAGGAAGATTTAATTGTGAAAGCTGGACAGCTTGTTTGAGCAAAACATTTCCTTTACGAAGATATCAGGAGTTTAAAATTGCATGCGCTACTAGCCGGATAACACCAAACGTCTTGTAAAAGTTGTGAAAGCGTTTCATGGCAAACGTTGGAACGTTTGTAAATTTTGGTGAAAAGAACGTATTCAAAACGTCGTATACCTCCGCACATTTTTGATACTTTGACTGAACAAAACTTCTTATAAACGTTTGGTAAACGTTAGACCAAGCAACATTTAAACAGATTGAATTTCCAAACGTCCCTAAAACGTTTGCAAGACATTTGACAAACTTTTGCAAAACGTTCATCCCCCGTTTGGAAAACGTTTACAAAACGTTTGGAATATGGTTATAATTTCGATCGTTCAAACTTTCACTTCTCAAACGTTTCTCAAACTTCTTTCGAACGTTTACCAAATTTCTTTCGAATGTTTTCCAAACGTTTGAAATACGTGTTGAATTTGTAATCACTCGAAATTTTATTGCTCAAATGTTTTTTAAAAGTTCTGTTCACTTGAGCCTCGCAAATCAGCAGAAGTATCTAAGGTTTCCTAAACGTTTGTCTCACCAAAAATTCCAAGCGTCTTTGTTTGCCAGAATATGTCTTAAAAACGTTTGCATAACGTTCGTGTGTTATCCGGGTAATACGTACACAAATGATTACGGAGTGATTGGATTTATAACTTATTGAAAATGGTATTAACCTTCATTTGAAACACAAATAAAATCATGTATTGCGTGATTCCTAGTGCATTTGAATATGTACAATGTACATATATAAAGTAGTTTGAAACAGTTTTCATCAACGGTTGGAGAAAAAGGAACAAATTATCTGAAGTTTATTTCCATATTTGTTTGTTTTGGATTTGAATTATTTACAATAATAAAATTCAATTAATTATGTAATGTATAAATTATATTATTCCTGGAAATATTTTTTAAGTCCAAATGTTTATTTACAAAGACGTGCAGGAGAAACGTCTCTGACATTTCATGCTGTGACAGCCCGAAATTGGAGTTTGATTCCCTACTTTGAAGAAAGCCTGTATTAAAGAGTATTGGCATACACTATATGATCCATGAATCTGAGCATAGAAATAAGAGATTAATACTATTGTCAACTGGGCACAAAAAAAAGTCTTAGTGAATAAAAAGCGACATTACATAAAGAATCACATTTAGAATTCATCACCATTCGTAATATCCAAGTCGGATGGAAAATTCCTGTTTCCAATAGCGGTCAACATAATTACAGGATTCACCGATTTCGTTATCTAGAATAAAATGAAATAGGATTAAAACATATGGAAATCGCTTTGGTTGTATGAAAATACATCGAAGTGTTAATCATGAAGAAAATGTACTATTAAAGAAGTTTAGGTATCAACCAAAAAGTGAAGATTATTCTATTCTTTATAACGCCTGATTCTTCCATTTTGAATGAATTTGCCTGATAAATTTTAAACGTATATTGCAGCGAAGGATATAACAATGTTTTCTCTAGGATACTAGAGGAATTGAAGAAAATTAAATATATTCTTATTTATAAGTGTATTGTCTATGCTATTGTTGTAATGGGAATAAAGAGTTGAGGGAGTAAGTTCAAATAAGCATTTATTTTAAACACATACACACATTTCATCCGAATACAGAAAGACTGAAGAGTTAGAAAGAGAGAGGTTCATTTTGAATTTGATATTCGCGTTCACAATTATTTGAACATAGCCTGAGGTCGACCCGATCAGGTGTTCGCTGGGGTATAGTCCAGTTGCGCGCGAGATACCTGGGTTACCTTCCCCTTCCAGTGACCACTACCCCTCACGCTTGTACCTTTCTTACTCGGCAG
>WSXT02210453.1:0-17818 GCA_011762715.2 Neuroterus valhalla
ATCCTCGGCGTCAAATCTCCCGCTCGACAGTAATTAAACATGTTGAAAACACGACTAAACGAGAATCTCGAACAGTCACCCGCTCGAGCGCTACCCGGCTCCTTCATGCTTGACATTCGAGATCCCGCCCAAGTCGGAAGTTACCACGCAGCTACTGTCGTCCGTCAGAAGCTCACTCATATATTTTACATGAATATCTTAAAGATCTATGCTTCTGGCAGAGGACATCTCGAAGATGCTCTAAGTGTCGTCGTGGGGTACACACGAGAAATCAATGTAGACTTTGGATTGGATAAGAGTGCCAAGATTCATCTGAAACGTGGACGGAATGCAGGTATAGATAAGGACCCTGAGCTTGTGAACGGAAGTGCTATCAGACACCTTGGAGCTAGGGAGACCTACAAATACCTGTACGTGCCTGAGAGCCGCATTCAGGATACAACATCAGTAAAAAAGGTTCACCAAAGCAGATACAAATACCTTCCTCGACGGATTTGGTCGTCCAACCTGTCGTCGATAAACAAGATATCTCCGACTAAATTGCTTTCCGTCCCGGTTCTACTCTATTCGTTTGGGTTAATCCCATAGACGATGATCGAGCTCAAGGCCCTTGAAATCACAACGCGCAAGATTAGGCATATATGAAGAAAAGCTTGCACATCAACTCGTCCGTTCCGCGCGTATACACAGCACGTTGTAAAGGCGGACGCAGAAACCTCAATCTTCAATGACCTACAACCGAATTATCCTCATTACTGCTCATATCATCGCGAGTGGTAGAGATCCTCTCCTGGCTATGGTAAGGAATCACGAAATTAGTGAGGAAGGAGCGTTTCTTCACAAAGCCGCGAAGGAGGCAGCTGAAACCCTTGGCCTGAACCTCAACGTCAGGAGTGAGGATAGTGCATTACTCCATCAAGATGCCTCACTCCTCAAAGCACAGGGAAAGGAAGCAGAGGCCATAAACTTCCTTAAAACAACATGAACATCGAAGTTTCATTTTCGCGTGGCATATACTATCGAATTGTCCCATTCACGCAGGAACGGCGTATATGTACAGACACAATGCGGCATTGAGAGTGCTTAACCACCATATTTGTCGCTCTTGTGGCATTGGCCGCAACCCTGCCCTGCCGAAAGCTGCCGACTACGACATCAGTGACAAGGAAATCGAGAAGAAAGAGAGGTATAGAGGTCTCACAGAGCATCTCCAGCGACCTCGGCAAGGATATTCGGTTAAAGTAATTTTCCCATCATTAGTGCTATTGGCCCTAGACCCTCCGGGCTACCCCAGCTTCTGGCTGAAAAGGAAGACTATCGGTCCGGAAAAGAAAAACGAAACGATTATCTTGCTACTCCCTTTTTTTGTCCCTGGGCCCTCTACTAACCCAATTCACGTACAATTCAGTGGAGGAAAGAAAATCAGAAATTAAAAAAAATAAACAGAAAGTATCGTTGTACTTGAGCTTGAGAGGAAAAAAAAATGCAAAATGAAATGAAAAAAAAAATGAAATGATCCCATCGATGTCCCCTGCCACCACAGTTGGAGCAGACATTTCCGCCACGATCCATGCATCCGCATCGCAATGCAATCAAAACTCGGGGTCGCGCCTCAATCAAGTATTGCCTCGTTGGGCACGTTTCCATATCCCTGTTTTGATGGGGTGTCCCTGCCGAGGTCTTGGCTTGTCCCCGAGCCCTTGAAGTTGCCTCTCTTTCCTCAGCTCCTCGACAACGGTCCAAGGCTGCTGTAACACCCTGGGGTCCATCAAGCCTCCTGCCGGCCTTTGGTCAGCCTTCATTCTTTGTCATGTGTCACAGGAACGAACCCACAGCGAAATATTGCGGTACATGCCTGGCCAGTAGTATCTTACCGAGGCCCCCGAAACTTCTTGTCTCCTTTATGCTGAAACCACAAACTTCCAGGCCTCTAAATCTTCGATCACAGGGCCCACCAGCGGATTGCCTCCTCATGAATCCGAGAAACGGCATCAGGCACATGGTGCAAAGCTCTTCTCCGGAGTACGACCTCAAAATCGTATTTGAGTAGGTCGAGTGCCCATCGCGCAAACCATCCGACATCGTACTACTAGCGAAAGCGACCACTTTCTCTCTCTCTACGCCATCTTGTGTTTGTGGCAGGACCGCTCTGAGACTGAAACTGCTCGCGTCGGTTTGAAAACGGAAGGGATTTCGAAATCGGGATAGGTCAGTGTCGGTGATGCCGAAATTCCTTCTATGAATCTAACGAACACGCTTTCCTGTTCAGATGCCCACTCCAATGGTACGTTTGTCCTAAGCTATTTATTTAGCAGTTCCGCGTCTGTCGAAAAGTCAGGTTTAGAAACGAAGATATCATGACGCCATGCTTTATTGTTTTCCGGGCCGAATAAGAGAAAATGGGCTCGACCTATTCCGGATCAACTTGTAAACCCTTTTGATTCACCAGGTAAAAGCCGTGTACTCCCTCCTATCTCCGGCCATCGAGATCTGATAGTAACCAGACTTCAAGTCAAATGTTTTTATGCAATTTTCTACTCAAAGTTGCGGGAAGATCATGTCCATTTTCGGCAAAGGGTAGGCGTCCTTATTGGTTACTTTATTAAGTCTACAGTTGTCCACGCAGAATCGATATGAACCATCTGCGTTTCTTGACATGACTACGGGACTGGACCACCCACTTTTAGACGGTTCTACTATTCCTTCTGCCAACACTAAAGCCACCTCATCTTGCACATCTTTCAGGACCTTCGGGGACACTCGACAATACTTCTATTTCATAGTTGGGTTAGTCCGCCATGTACCAGGTTCGTTTTTTCCCATCGTGTACTATAACGAATGTGTAAATAAGTCCATCCCCAAGAAAACTTGCACACCCATGCTCAGAACAATATGGATCTTCATCGTCTGCGAAACATGATCTATTTCAACAGGCAGGGAACACGTGGCCTGGAACTGACTCACCGTGCCATCAGCCGCCATAACCGCCTTGTTCGGTGTCGTATGTACTGTGGCCTTGTATCGTCTGCAATGTTTAAGCCATTATCTCCCATTACTGTTCGAGATGTATTACCATCGACCAAAGCAAGGATTTCAGGGGTATCAACGATTCGGGCAGGCGTAAACACTCGCAAGGAAAGCCCTGGATCCTCTATTGGAGGTTCCCTCATCCCTAATCGTAGCGGTAACGAAAGGCCTTCATCTGGTGAAACCGCGTGTTGCTCTTTTGACTTTTGCAGGGCTAGTATAAAATCATTTTTTCGCTAGGGGTTCTATTTGCGGAACGAAGTTTTTATGGCACGTTACACTATACACTCTTGGCAGATGGAGGCTGAACGTAAAAAAGGTTAACAGGGACCAAACCGCGTAACTTTGATATAGTACGCTGGAGTCATGCGTGTACTTGTTCTTTGTATATCCTTTTCTTCCATCGGTTGGATCTATTTTTTGTAACTTTGTCACCTCCAGCACCTACTCTTGGTAACGACAAGATTTACCATCACTTAGGGTCATAAAGTTCGAATAAACATGATTTTTCTTTTATTCTTGCATTTATATGTGACTATAACCCGCTCCTCGACGTGCCACATCCTTTTCTCATTCCTTTTCAAATGATGTGATCATAATGTCAGTAATAGTAATATAAAACCTAGCAGATCATACTTTTTTACAAAAGATCAAAAAAATTCATTTCCTTGCAATAATAGCATAACTTCTTGGAGATATTGCACTATCAAAGAACTTGACAACTGATATTTCAAAAGGATGTCCTCTGTGTTGTAGGTAAACAACTGTATCCAAAATGATGGCTGCTTCTATAACGGAGCCCAAGTATATTCTCAGCATTTGGAAAACTTCAAACTTCCACCGGCTGCTTACGTAAGATTTGTAGAAACATTCCAAAAACTCGCTGGATGGAATCTGAAAGAATAAAAGCAACTATATTATACAATGGGCAAGCTGTGCAGTAAACGTGAGACCAGGTTGTACTAAGTAACCGCTAATGCTTATTGGCGATATTTCCTCTCAGTATCAGTGTCAATTTATAAATAATCTTGTAATATCTAGATCACACAACTTCTGCCTGTTAATAAACGGCCAAAGAAAGAGACCAGGAAATATTGTCACCCTCCGATTATATTCTTCTCTAGAATAATATAACCCACCAACGATATTTCTTTTCCTCTACATCCGACTCATTCCTTATGGTAAATAAATTGATTAGATTGCTGTGATAACTATTGAGAATCTGCAATATCGACATATTTCATACACACACACACACACACACACACACACACATTTATATATATATATTTATATATATATACATATATGCGCCGAAGGAAGGGGGCTTATTCTAGAAAAATCGGAATCGAGATCTTTACACCTTCTGATACTTTATGAGTTGCTCTTTTTATTGAAACAATCGAAAATAAATTTCGAGCGTTATTATTGCTTATAATTTAGTTTTTAGTTTCCCTCTCTCACAAAAGTCGCGTGTATCGGGTCGACTTTGACCGCTCGCGCTGAACCAGAGTTCAGGGTGCTGAATTAGATGGAAACGCGATGACGAACCGGCGAGACAATCGACGTTCTTCATGGACGGATCAACTCGATAATGACCTGCTTAGTTGCTATGATGCCAGGATTGTCCCTAACCGCAAAGGTTACATAGTGCGCTGCACACTCTGTGGTGCCAGAAACACCCAAAGCTCTTGCACCTTTCACAGCAAGTGTTAAGAAACCGTGCCGTGAACCTTCCGCGGACAAGAGATGTACGCAGAACGCTTCCTCAACAGCTGCAAGAAACAAGCCGCAGAGGAAAATCAGGAAGCGACATTGAGACGTTAAAATTCAGGTTTCTCCCAAACCCCATGATCTGCCTGAAATGGATGCTACCCTTCGTGAGAATCTCTTAGAGGATTCCGACCTCTGGACCATCACTTGTTCAGTCTATGATGCAGCGAGAGCTTTGGCTGATTCAAATCAAAGGTCCAAACCAACGCTTGATGAAAAACGCAAAAAGCGCTTGCATCAACTAAACAAGAAGATTGGCTGGGCAACACAAAACGCGTCCCGTATGCAGTGTGTGATTGACTAGATAAAATCCGGTAAGCCTTTTACGGCAAGGGTCCGAAAGTTCGCTCATGGAATGAGGATCCATCATCACACATTGAAAATGTCAAAGCTGCTGACCATCAAGCAGCACATTGTTGACAAAATACGAGTACTATCTGACACAAGAAAGAGAATTAAAAAGAGGGAGGGATGCGTGATAGAGAATCAAAAGTTTCTGGCTGACTCATCGCGCCTCTGATGCGATGCTCCTGTTCTTGTCAATAATCTACCGGAGTCCGAAGAAGTCGAGACATTTTGGAGGAAGATTCACGAAGCGAAGCATCCATTGAATAAAAGCACTGAGAATATCATACGTTTCAAGGAGCTGTGCAATAACCTCATAAAATCCGAGAGGGAATGCTCACCAATCACTGCTGAGGAGGTAGAGAAAGTATTAAGGGGTACGAAGAACAGGAGTGTCTACAAAGACGCTGCAAACCACAAACGCAATCAGTCGATGGCCTGGATTGATTACCAGAAGGCTTTTGATTCAACTTCCCATAGACTTATCATCTGTCTGTTGAAAAGCTTGAAGGTGCAATCAGATATAGTGAGATGCATTGAGAGATTAATGCCTCTTTGGAAGACCAGATTTACTGATTTAGCCCATTGAAATTCAATTGATATGAAAAAAATTTTGATTTCTCCCAACTGGCGCCGAAAGTTTTACTGACGCGACCAGCTTATTATTAGAAGATTAGTACTGGTCAAGTGGGATGTTGCCTGCCTCACTCAACCTTTCCAGTGTTTGCAGATTGAACACATCTAAATGAAATCGAAATTTTGTGAAATATTATTGAATCGAATTCGAGTTGTCTGTAACAGCTTTCTTTCGTCATTAAAAGAACTCTGGAAGAGATAGTTAATATTTACATTATTCATAAATAAAATGGAATGTTCTTCTCCTTGAGTCCCCGAGCTAATTAAGAATAAGAGATGTGAGCATTTGAATAATTATAGACCATAAGCAGGGTCAAGAAACATTGTTGCAAAACTTGTTCGTGCTTTTTTTACACGAACCATAAGTCAACTGCGAAAATTGGCAGACTGATGAGCGTTACCAGATTCCAATTAATTATAAAAAAGAACCTGGAAACTATCCAGACACAATGATCAAAAATTGGTTTTTATATTATGTACTTCGCGTTTTTCGGAAAAATATCCACTTGAAACGAAGAAATATATACGGAGTAGATTGCACACTCAGACAAGTTTGCACAAAGATAGTACTATAATAGGAAGATAAGATATGTAAATGTATTATCTTACTTGTTCCGAAGGTATACCAATTTTCATCAATGCCCATCGAGCGTAATCAGGGAAATCTGTCAGAGGTGCACCACGTCCGACGATTGCATCGTTGAAGCCTGTTGAATAGAAAACTAATTTTTTGAAACCCGAACATTCGTAACAACTTAGTGGAAACAGAACTTCAAGCTTGTAAAGAAACACTCATTTAGGATCACGAACAAGGTTAAGCACAACTGATTCACTACTCACAAATGTTTTTCAGCTTAATCATTTTTTAGGAACAGCCAAACACTCAAGAGGTTTGTAGCGGGGAGTTCTTAATCTATTGACTCAAATTCATCTTTCCGCTCAATTTCAGCAATATTTTATTATTTACTTTTTTCTATTTTATTGGAATGTGAGATAATGAGAATAGTGTACTGGGAGAAATAATTCCGTACTAGCTCAGTTCCGAAAACAGGTTATGTCAAAGGGTCAGGGTTTGAATTTAGGCAAAAAGGTATCTCATTTCACAAATGATTAGTCAAATGTTTAAATTATATTATTGCATTTCTTCAACTCATCGTGAATATCAAAACAGTTAGATAATTGAGCGACAGTAAAATGCAAAGGATTTCAATTATAAGTAACACTCGTTGATTAAAGAAATGCAAGAAAGTCGGAGCAGGACGTGAAGACGATTTGAAACATGAGAACTTGCCTGCAGGGGTCAATTTCCATTTCAAATTTATTATTCATGCATTTCAAAAAGGGTGGCGATAGCGATAATCAGGAGCATTGGGTTGATAATTCCAAAAAGGGGGCCGACAATATTTTCTAAGGCGACTGAGAAGGGGGGCAAAGATGGCGAAAGCGGGAAAGTACGATAATCCAGGGTCATAAAGTGGGAATCAAGTAAATTACATCAGTTAAGTCGGTCGTTAATTGATTCCAACACAGAGTAAATATAAAACCACACTGGCTCTAGATTTAACGGGATAGGACCGTGGGAATCCCTTGGTGGACCCCGTGCTCCGTGAATCTGGAGGTATGCTAAAGTTGAGACAATAATAATACTTCACAATTTTGAGCGATATTATCTTACCAAGAACCTACGGAGCGAAGATACAAAAATATATAAGCTCTGCTAAAACACGACGATGAGAGAACGAGGCGAAGCGTTTAGGTAAGCTAATCGACTGCTATCCCCACTTTTTGAGAAGAGAGTAGTCAGGTTGATGATTAGTTGAAAGTGACGTGATGGAGCCGCATCAGAGAACTTGTTCGAATTCCAATGTAGATAGGGTCGTGATATGTTAGGGCGAGGGAGTAGTCCTCAGATTTCCACAAAAGTAGGAAATAAGAAAAATTAATTTAAGCAGAACCGGGAAATAGGGTTTTGCTACCAGGGCCGTACCTAAAGAGGTCCCACTTGCCATCCGGGGGACATGAATGCACGACATAAATATAGAGTAGAGACAGAGCAGTATGAGTTCATAAAATAACGATATCAACATTGAGGATGAGCCTTAGAGTGCCTTGAAGCCAAAGTTTTTGTCATCGATAAAAATAAATCTACAAAGTCAACGATTAAAGTTATAGCGAGACTTAAGTTGAATACCTGAATTCAAAATTCGAGAAAATCATTCTATTATTAAAGTCTAGTCTTTCGGAAATTGCAAATCAGGAGTTGGAAAACTTACAACGTCACAGCTTTTAACGACAAATGAACCGCATGTCCACGATAGAACAAGTACAGAGTGTAGCGCATGGCGGGGAAAAAAGTTGCTCCTGGAAAAATTAGTCTAGAGCTCTTGAGTTTGAATCCATTCAATCGTTTCGACTATTTATTCATCAGTTTTTATACCTTCCGAAAGAAAGAGTAATATGATGGAGGAAATACGTAACATAGAAGTTATGTAGGTCGATATTCTACATCAAGAGAGAATTGAGGGGGAAGGCGGCAGGTGTTACCTTCCGGTGAGGATCGGAGACAGTCAACTCCTGCTGACAGTCTTCAGTAAACTCCTGCTTACGCTCATTGTGCAATGCCGTCAATACCTGTTCGTGGCTGGGAACGGAGACTTTTAACACATGTTGACAGTCGTTGGCAGAATCGATCGTCAGCTCTTGCTGAAGACTCGGAGATGGACGCCCGAGAACTCTCGCAACGCTCTCCACTTACGAAAGTATATGGTTCCATCCAAAACAATATCTAGGAACTATTTGAAAACCCGACCTAGATGATCCTAAGGATCTTGGCAATATCCTTGCCTACGATCTACGTACTAAAGAGAGGCAAGAAACACTCAAGAGGACCAAAATCATTTTCGGGCTACCAAATCTCTTAACAAATAGGCCATTCAACGATGAACTCCAACGTAGAACTATATTCTATCGAACTTAAGTTTTTTAGATGCCTTCCAGATCCTACTCCAAACTACGAAAAAGAAATTCGGCAATTGTAAACCTTGAGTTTTCTCATAACAATTCGAAAAAACGACAAGAATTAAGCGCACCGATCACAAAAGGTCGTTTCCGCGTGAAATTCCGTATTAGAATTGTCCACAGGCACAAAGCGGGAGAAAGAAAAAGATGTCAAATTGAAACTCAACTAGACGATTATAGATTAATAACTGATGAAATGATTTGAAATTCTTACAGTATGCTCAGAATATATACGTAACGCCTCCAAAATTAATAAAACTGATGAAAATTGCATTTTTTCACTCATATTCAATAACCAATAATGGCGGGATACCGGTAACGGGGTTTCTGCCACTTCGGCGGAAAAAAGTATGCGACGAATCTAAACTTTGAGGAAACTTCAAGCGAGCCGTTTTTGGCACGATATTTGAAAAAAAATTTCTGAGAATTCCAGTGTAGTCGGGTCATTATTATTGTATGTATGGATGATTAAAAAAAAAACGCTCGGCGTGCGAGCAGCTCGTCCAGTGTCCATGCGCGGCAGTAACGGAATATTATGCGTTTCCGCAGATTGTTCTGGCCCAGGGTTCTGACATAATCAGTGAAAACATTTTGACTTTTGGAATTAGTGTATTTTTGAGGAATTTTGGAAACTTTAGGGGTGGATAAAGGGAGGGCTCGGCATGCATAAGAGCAAGGAAATCCTTTGATGTACTTCGGGCCTAAAAGAGAGTTGCACATGCGCCAGGGGATCGGAAATTTTTTAAGGTACTTCCGGCCGTGGGAAAGGTAACTTTTCTAAGCAAGGTACCTGGCCGGTTCGCCTCTTACTTGGCAGCGTGGCCTAAACGAGCCTTCTGATTACTTTTACATTTGCACACATCTAGGAGTTCAACAGCTTCAATATTTTTTTTACCTGAAGGAAATACAGACGAATTATTACACTTAACAACTGTTTTCAAACAAGATCTGTTTTTTCAAATATGCCATAAGAATAATAACACGGACCCACAAAAAATTGGTCTGTCCGGCGAACCAGAGCGGTGCATCTTTATGTATTTTGAACTCCTAAAACCAAATCCGAAGTCAGGAATGTGAGATTGACTCTTCTTTCATCTGTTGACTCAAAAAACACATCTAAGGAGCTGGCTTTCGACAATTCGAATTTTCATTTCAATTTTGTGGAGTTAGAAATATACATGATTTTGGCGTTGCTGATTTGAAATATGTCAAATTTTCGGAATTTAAAGTAACAGACTGCGAGACTTCTGTGTTCTTCTGTTCTCAGAGAAAACTCTTCTATCCGCCACGTAGGGACGTGCTCCGGTTCCAAGAAGTTAATCTGACGAACTCTAATATGAGTCTTCCAGTCTGCCACTTAGCTCTCCTAAAACGTTGTGCTCACTCGATACAACAAAGAAATTTCTTCAAAATTAGGAAAAAATGCGAATTTTGGTCCACTATATTGTATCTGCTATTCTCAGTTTTAAAAATCTACATCATATTGAGATTGATTAGCCCCAATGCCGTATAGATGACAACATTGAAAAATTGGAAACTATAATGGCAAACCGGGTTTCTGAAGATATTTTTGAGGTTAAGGATAGAAGACGAGCCAGTCTGACATTTCTCAATGTGAATTTGGATTAAGTGGGTCGAATTGTTTTTTGTGAAAATTGACTTTCGCGGATTCTATCATTCTCTCTGTCTGTCTGTCGTTAACCTCGTTGTCGTCTGTATACAAGATAACGTTTGAAAGAATTTTCCGATTCGACTGCCCTTTTGTACACTCTTGTAAGGCCTGAAAAGAGACAACAAGTTCGTCAAATAGCCACCTAAAAAAAGATCTAAAAATTTTGCAGGAGTTATTTCTTGACTGAAATTTTAGTTTTTGTCCAAATTGTGGAAAATGGTATTGGAAATAAAAAATCCAATTTTCCGGCAAAACTATACGATATAGGTGAAGCACGCGGAGTGCTTAAATTCTTTTAACCGAAAAGGCCTACAAATTTGCTCAAGATCATTTTTTCACAAGGTGCATAGTTTTTCCTTATCCTTCAAAAATAACATTGAAAATTAAAAATTCATGAGACTCAGTGTTTTTGTTCCACTTGTAGAATATTTGATGTAGAATGAAGAAATCTACTTCCCGGTTGAAGTGACCGAAATACGGAACAATGTTAATGAGAAAAATGATTCACATCATTATCTTTCAAATGTTTGCAAAAACGACACGAAATACAACAAAATGTTCAATGACAAAATAATCTACCGAGATAAGGTCTGTTTGAGTACATTTTGGAATATAGAATTAAAATATGCAAGTTGCGTTATCAACGAAACAAAACGCCTAATTTAATCCCTCAACAATAAAAACTCAGTTTTTTTGAAAGAAATCGAAGGAAGACAAGTTTTCTGAACGGAGGCGACAGAGTATCTGATTCTTTGAGTGAGAGAAAAAGGCATTCGGGGGTGATTAGACGCTTCGGAGGTGTGACTAAATTTCTATAATCGCTGTGATTAGTAGTAACGAGAATAGAGGTGGAAGCAAAGGGGTCAGTTAAGGTCGGGGAGAGTTCCGAGAAAGTGAAAGACCCTTGGCAATGTCTCTAAAAGGGACCAAGTGCCTACTGCATATTTACAAATAGTATGAATCTAATAAATGGCACGGCTTCGAAAACACATTCGGCCAGTGAAGGTATAAATCAGAGATTAAGTGTATAAATCAGAGATTAAGTTTCAGAAATATAAATTTCCGAAAGTACATATTTCAGTGCCAAAGAGCCCATTAAGGTAAACTGCTTTATTCTGGTCATATAGATGGAGACGGCCTTAACTGTTCTTCCATAAACATGAGAAAAACTATTATTTGAAAGACGTTTACCATTTCGGAAATATTTTGAAATTAGGAATACAAAACATAAAAAATTCTTGCAATGTAACATGTCGACCCCCTTCGAATGCCTTGCGTTAAGAAAAAGAAACTAAATCTGTGGAGAAATTTACATGAGCTGTGTTTGGAATAAGATTTACGTGACTGATATCCAGAAATGTTAAAATACAATAAAATTAGAAGACAACGTAGACGATCATGCCTGTAATAATTATTGATATCAAAGCCGGTGATACAATAATAAAAGAGTAGGCATTACTCGTGTTGCAAGATTAGAATTAAAATTGGATAAAATCATATTGAGTATGTAAAATTATGGTACATTAGTTCCCTAATTGATTGGTAAATCATGTATAATCTGTAAAATTGTGGTACAATAATTCCTTTCGATTGGTAGAGCATGCAATCATTTCAAAGTTCCCTTATAGCTGCCCAATTGAATTGTGACAGTGACTGTCCGGACCACTCCGTCTTGGCCAGGATGAACTGCTGTGAGGCGGCCCTGTTGCCACTTCATGCATGGGAGGTTCTCCTCCTTGATGACTACCAAGGTTCCAAGCCTAATGTCCCCTTGATTAGTAGATTGTAGACCTTTATTGATTGCAGACCCCTGATAGTAGACCTTCCATTTGCTGCGTGAAATCAAGTCGTTGAGGTATTTCGTTGTCATCTGCCCAAAAGTGCTGGAGCATTTGCTGAGCAAATCAGAGAGTTATTCCCCAATAAGGAAGTTTCTTGGTGTCAAAGGAAAAAAAGGGCGTTGGCATCAGAGGATAAGGGTGTTAACTCATAGAAAACTCATAGAGTTTGGCAATGACGAGAAGCATTTGTCGTTTGGTAGGTAGTTCAAGGGGTCGCACTTCAACCTGAATTCGAAAACTATCTGAATCTGGATCCCCATATAGACCCAAAGCTTCGAATTGATTGTCCTCCACATAAAAAATTCAAGAGCCCTTTCATGATTGCCAGAAGAACAATCTTGCAGCAAATGTTCATTATTAGAGGCCCATTTTCGTTGATCAAAGCATCCTCGAGCCATCAACTGAGAGATCTGGGATCTTAGTGTTTTAGCTTCCTTCATTCACCAGTGGCAAATAACACATTGTCGACATAGATGTTATTTTCGAGGTTAGACTTGGCTTGTGGAAAGTCAGATCCTTCATCTTTGGCTAATTACTTGATGGCTCTGTTCGCAAGATAGAGAGCACAAGCAGTTCCGTAAGTTTCGGTGGTCAATTTCAGACTTCCAACTTCGATTCCGGAGAATACCAAAAAATGTGTGAATAATAACGATCACGCAGATCAATCATAATTTGCCGAAACATTTTCTTAACGTCGCGTCGTCTACATAGACAAAGTGGTGTCCGCGCCATCACAATATGATAGAAACTAAATCAGTTAGCAATTTTGGATCCGTATGTAAATGATAATTCAAGGAACTGCCGTTGGAAGTAAGGCTAGATGCGTTAAAGACTCAGATGAGTAGTAGAACTACCCTGTCTGATAACAGAATAATGAGGAAGATAAACATATTGATGAGAGTCTTCATCCGAAAGGTCTAAGACTATCTCCATGTGATTCAGATTCCAATACTCAGAGATGGATTTTGAATATTCTTTAAAAAGTTCAGGTTTTGCAATTGATCGAGACTGTACCTTTTGTAGTATTAATTTAACGCAATTTACAGAATTACCTCTATCAATAGGTGAGCCATTTTTAAAAGCAATTGGTTTATGTACCGACCAGAGGGCAATCGTTGATGGAAGGATGAAAAATGTTCTTTACAAAGGACTTCATCTCCAGCTGAAGAAGATTGGGAAGAAGGTTCTTCTTTTCCCCGAAAACGTTCCATGTCTTTATGCAGCATCTCAGTTGTCATATTAGAATGAACTTAAATAGTCCCATAAAAGGATAACTGCTGGATTGCACCAGATAAAATCTAGCCAAAAATTGTACTCTGAGCGGTCAAGGAATAACGAAATAATAAAATGTGATTCAAAAAACAACAGGCTTGCGTACACAATCAACAGTACAATACTTCCTCTCTTTTATTTAAAGCAGTAGAAGAGACAAGAGAATAGAAAAATACATTTTAAAAATTTGACCTGAATTTGAGTAAGCTTAAAAGAATTGGATAAATAGTCATTACTCTAGAAACAGCTTTGCACTTATAAATTGTTTTTATGCATCAAAAATCCCGGACGAGCCACCAAATGTTAAATGTAGAACTAATTGTTATTTACTAATAACTCTGAAAAGATTTAGCGAAGTGTTCGACAAAGTCCGCATCTTCTTTTTCTTCTAACTACCACATTATTTGTCATTTGACAGTCATTAAAAATTATCATTCCCGGTGTTCTAGGAACGAACCCTGACAAACACACAAGCATGCATACAAATTCACAAATAAGCACAGATAATGACACAATCATGAGAATCAGGAAAAGTAGAATCTTACAGCAAAAAACATACACACTCACAACAATTATTATTAAGCTGCAATCTAGTTTTATAATTTAACTAATGCTCTCGAATTTCTAAGGGGACAATAGTACCCAAAAAAGTTGTCGCTTCCAAAGTTATTGGGTCATAATTTTGGCAAGCACTACTACGGGAGCAAGCAAACCCAAGGGATCAAATAACTGTAAAATTTGAGGAAGCATTACTCGTTTAGTAAAAGGTTCTTTCGCATTCGGTGAATTACCGGTTTTAAGAATAGAATCAGTAGCAGAATACCAATTAATCATAGAGGCCTCAGCAGTTTCGGGAGGATCTAAAGATATAAATGACTTGGTATCTGTTTCTAAAAAAATGTTCATTCATTGTTAATAGAAAATTTCTATCTGGTCTGAATGATGTAAAAATATTTCAAAGATTTGATTAGTTGACTGGGTCGGTGCAGCAGTTTTCTGGTTTACGAATGGTAGAACTCATCAGGATGTTATGCATACCATCTAAAAAGCTTTTTAGCCGTTCTAATAAAATAATTTTTACTTTTCCCCTTCTTGATTCCCAAGAAATTTCGAAGTGAAGAGACTCAATGAAAGCCGGATACAAAAGCTTAACAGCAAATGAAAAAACTTTCATCGTACCATACTTATGCCTATAAATAGACGGATTTTACTTTATTCGACCCGACGAATCTTACGCTATGGAAGATGGTTACATATAAAAAATCGCGAAACATATACATACCCATGGAGTTGAGGAGAACTTGCAAGATTGTTCGATAAAATAACGTGGGCCTTAGAGGTTTGGTCTTACAAGAAGTCCTTTCTATCGATTGTTGAGCAAGCATTCTGGAATTTTTGGAGAAAAACTGTTTGCTCGTAAGTAAATCCGTCATCAAATGATAACAACATGGAACAACGCACAAACATTTTATGTATTTACAGTTGACGAAGGATTCAGCAATAGAATGAGTCAGAGCTCCACATGTATGCAGGCCAACCAATATGATGCTCTCATTGACATTACAGTTTGGTAAGTACGCATGAATCAAATTAGAATAGTCCGTTGTTTTATCTATGCTCCTCATAATGTATTGAACCTGGAAAGGAAGAAGTTCATTCCATAGGGAAAGATTTATTTTTCATATAAAGTCTTCATTTTAACCAGTTTGATACTATTGCTGACAAGGGATTTTCAAAATAATAGCCAAGGGAGTTAAAGTCAATTTTTCTACAGTATATTGGGAAACCGCGGGATGTTGAGCCAATATAATGAAAATCGTAATAAACGTTCTATCGAGAATATTAGACAAGATTTACATAAAACGGTTGACTCTCTAGTTTCAGTATAACTAGACATAGTAGATCGTGTTATGGCAGTCAAGTAATCGTAACAAAGAGAAAGAAAAGGTATTTTCGACGTTGTATTAATGACAGACTCTACATAAAATTACTGTTGAAGATCTGGGATAGTATCCAAGAGGACCAATATGAGGATCTGTGCATGCCTTTCAGCTTCGTCAATGCAAAGTCTAAATTTCAAAGGTACCTGTACTTTATTTTCAAGGCCTAAGATCAGTGATCAGCAAACTTTTTTCCTTCTTTCCAAAAACCGGCGGGGTCAACCCAAGAAATATTTGGTCCATTGTTGGTCTGGGTACGCGATAGAAATAAAAAGTCACTTAACAATTTTTCTTAAATTTATATAGTAGCAATACGAAAACATTAGATTCAGAACATGTGATTTTTTTGCGATAAGACTGATCTATAAATATTCCTAAGGAGCTAAGAATCAATATTCCCAAATATGGAAAATGATTTTCAAAGATATTTCCGAACTAAACTTGAAGAAAGAATAAATAATGTTGCCATTGAATCATCTTCATCATAGTTATAATGTTCCTGATAAAGAGAATTAAATCGCAAACTGAAATTGTTATTTTTAATCAGCTCTGAGGTTTTTTATACTTTTTTCAGATTTTATACGAACCGATCAAAATCGTTTCATAATGCTAGTTCTATGGTTGTGAAAACTTCGTTTTTGATTTAACGTTCCATTCTTCAAACCGATTTACACAGAAAACTGCTACGGCGGCCTAGGTCGCTACACCACTTGCACCAGGAAGTGCCGTGAGAATATTCCTTCGCCCGCCGCGGCAGTCAGGCCTGCCCTAGGTCAGTAATTTACCGATCAATACTCTAGATAATAACTCCGCCCTAAAAAAAAGGTGCCTGTCCAGGGGAACACAGCAGTGCATCCTCATGCATTTTGATCCGCCGAATCCGAATTCAGAAATGTGAGAATGGCTCGTGTTGGATCCCTCACCTCAAAGAGATCCCTTATTAAGCCGGTTTGTCGCCAACAATTATTTCTTCTCCAATTTTGTTAAGGTAATGATCTAAATGTTCTTAGGGTTGATGAATCAGGATGTCGTATTTTCGGAATTCCAAATGAAGGATTTGAATTCAGATTTTTCACTTTAATTTTGTGAAATTCGTTCAATTTTACGAGAAAGCACATCGACTTCAGACAGCAGAGTTGCAGAGAGAAAGACTCAACACTGAGTTTCTCAGATTTTGTTGCTCCCTAGCGGAAAAAGTGGAAAGGATCGGAATGACCACTTCGGAAAGACATCTGGAAGAAATCGGGAAGCAATTGGAAAGATGACGGAAAGGCGAGTTTTTCTGATCCTTTCTGATTTTTATGTGACCTTTGCTTCCGATACCTTCCGACCACGCCGATCTGTCCCACCGAGTGTGCTCCACACCTACGTTCACGTGTCGTGACTGTGAGATGAATGACCACATACACGATGAAATCAAAATGAAGTTCCATCGAGACTCTCGTGTGTCTTAAGGACATAGAGCGACCCCCGTCACTGGGCCCAAGAGCCGGCGTCGCACTTATAAGAGCAGCGATGACGAGAACAATAACTTTGACCGAATATCATTGATGAAGTCGCTGTAGCCGAGAATTCGATCACGAAAATATTTTGTACACGTTTTTCGAAGAGCACGATATCAGGTCTTGTGTGCTGGCCAGGGAATATTGTGGAAACCTGTAGATCCAGTAAATACGGCACTCCTCGTTCTTAACTATTGACTTTATCTCCTTTGGAGTATTCGGCTCAGGGCCGCATTGTGTCTTTACATTTACGTTGGTCCTTCGTGAATGAGATAATTGGATAGTATATGCCACAGGTGCTCAGAGAGTCATTGACACGCGAAAACGAAACTTCCCGCGCCTGAACTAAATTCAGATGATTTAAGGGAAGAAAACGTTGACTTATGTGACAAGGATAAATCTTTTACAATTCAATAAAAGTTTCCGTGCATCACCTTGTCTTCATAATGTCTCAGAAAGTTTTTGGCTTACGCTCTCTTTAACTATGCTCTGGAGGCTTCCATAAACCACGTGGCCCAATTTTTGCCACTTTCTGACTCCCTTCTCCCCCCATGTAGTCCACCGTGGCATTGTCGTCGACACTCCCCCCCCCTCTCGACCCCCTAGGGTGCTACGTCGTTTTTTCCAATTCCTTGTGTAACAAAAATAAAACAAAAACTTTTGTGATAAACTGCATTTCTATTCTTTTTCAACAATCTGATTCAAAGAACGGCGACACTAGTCACTCATGTAAGTTACTGATGACACGGAATTCATTTTCTCCAGCATTGTCATACAAACTACGTGGCTCGG
>WSXT02210464.1:0-17818 GCA_011762715.2 Neuroterus valhalla
ATTACCATCGAGCGCGAAGCGCGAGATCCAAAAGACGCGCGCCCTAGGCGCGCTCAAACTTGCGAGCGAAGCGAGCCACGCGCTAAGCTCGCGATGAGAATGTGCCCGCACAGCGGGCAGGTTTTTTTTCATTATTTTTGATGCGATCAAAAATGGAATTTTCGATTTTTTGAGAAAATTCAAAAAGTCATATTCACGATCTTATAGGGCCCCCTAGGAGAAAAATTTTTTCTACTTGACTTTCTTTTTTATCTTGCGTTATTTGGCTGAAAATTCTTATTTTCTTTTATATTTTTGGATTTTGAAAATACCAAGGCTCTGACAATTTTGTTTTTATCAAAAAAAATCATGAGGATAAATTGTTCCACTTCTCACTTAATACAAGAAACCGTACTTGAAATTTTTGAGTCTTGGAAAAAAAATTCCAAAAAAATGTTCAAAATGCTACACCTCTTTCATTTTTGATCCAAAATATCTGGTTAACGAACTCGTCCTGTCTTTTCGGTCCCTCAAAATGTGTGTCAAAGGACAATCCAATCTGAACATTCTTTCGAAAGTTATCGAGTACACAGACTACAGACTACAGACAGACAGACAGACACCTTCGTAAAAACCATTTTTTCTGACTCAGGGGGTCTCAAAACGTGGACATTTCATCAAATCGGCGAAAGTCGATTTTCACATAAAACCAATACCTTCTCATTCAGAATGAGAATTTAAAAAAAACATAGGAAGTGAGAATCGAGCGTGCAACCTTCCGGCTGCCAGACAAGCGCCCCTACCATCTGAGCCACCGGGCTATTGAACGTCATCCGCATGAAATTCTTTAAATGTATTTTTTTCGAAAAATGCTGTAAGATGCGCCTTCTTGGTTTTTCTCAGAAAACCTCTAGTAGGTGTCTACCACTTAGGAGAGTATCGACCAAAACAAAAATCAGGTGACCTGAAGGTCCCCTTGTAAGACAGAAAATAGAGAAAAGTTGTTCACCCGAGAAAGATCCATATATTTCAAATAAATCATTCGTTGATAAAGAGCTGTGTTTCTGTAATAATTATAAAAAATTTTATGAATAAACATAAAATTAAATTTCTAGAAAAACGACACAACGAAGTAGGCCAGTGGATATAGACAATCAATTAACTATAATTTCAAAAGTTTTGAAACTGCGAATATACGTTTGTACATAGACAAAAACAAAATAATAAAATAGAAGTTTATGATGACCGCAACATTGTTTAAATTGCAAAAAATGTTTTATTGCTCTAATATTCAAGAGAAAAACCCAAAAGTTCTGCAAACTGTGAATACTGCCTTTTTCTTGTATTTTACAAAATTTATTGAATTTGCAACTATGCAGACGTTACGCAAACATGTTTTTTTCCATTTTCTCATGTTTTTCCAGTCTAATTTGTTTATAAAAATGACAAAAGTTTTGCAAATTGGATAACATGTAGGCAAAGCAGTGAGATACATATACTAACATTTGCAACCATTTTTTTCAAGCGCGTCATGTATTTATCAACTTTTTATCCTCGACGCTCCTCTTTTACACACACGAGTATCGAAATAATAACAAAAGTTTTAAAATTCGGGTGCGAATAGAGAAAATGATAGTATCAATCTATTAGTGACACAATTCCCAACAAATTGCAAAAGTTCTGTTTATTGCAGCTTTTGTTACAGACAAAGTTTTACGTTACTGAAAAAATTTGCAAACTTGGTTATTTAACGGAACATATATTTTAAAATTGAAGTTTATCTTAACCAGTTACTACTCATAACAAAAGTTTTTAAGATCTTCCTGGAGGGCCCCCAAAAAGAAAAATTTTTCCTCAAACTTTTGTTCATATCTTCCGTTGTTAGGCTAAAAATAATCATTTCCGGTTATATTTTGGAATTTTGGAAATGTCACGATTCCGACAATTTAGTTTTTCTCGAAAAAAATAATTAGGATCAATTGTTTCACTTTTTACGAACTTGACTTGTCTTTTAGTTCCTCAAAATGGGTGCCAAAGCACGATCGAATAGATCATTTTTCCGAAAGACTACTCGAATTGGATTGCCCTTTGACACACATTTTGAGGGACCAAAAATACTGGTCAAGTTCGTTAACCAGCTATTCTGGATGAAAAGTGAAAAAGGGTGAGCATTTTGAACATTAACATAAACATAAACGAAAATCAGAATTTTTAGCCCAATAAAGTAAGATTAAAAAGGAAGTCACAGAATAGAAGTGTGAACGCCATAACTTTCGAAAGAATGATCATATTCGATCGTGCTTTGGCACCTATTTTGAGGAACCAAAAAGACAAGTCGAGTTCTTTACCCAGCTATTTTGGATGAAAAATCAAAGAGGAGGAGCATTTTGAAAAATTTTTTGAATTTTTTTCCTAAGACTCGAAAATTGTAAGTACGATTTCTTATAGTAAGTGAAAAATGAAACAATTCATCCTCATGATTTTTTTTTATAAAAAAAAAATGTCAGAACTGTGGCATTTTCATAATTCGAAAATTAAACGGAAATGAGAATTTTCAGTTAATCAAGACAAGAAATGAAAAAAAAATTGAAGAAAAGAATGATTCTTTTTCGGAGCCCTCCATGATGATCTTTATACCAAGTCGAGTTTTCTCGAAAAATCAAAAATCCAAATTTGGGTCGCACAAAAAATAATGAAAAATATGAAGATTCGTTTTTTGGTCAAACTATGCAAGGTATGGGAAAATATAAATGAAGCAAACTTGTGCACCAAAAAAAAGATCTACAAATTTTGTAAAATTAACTTATTGGATCGACAAGTAGTTCCTGCTTCATTTATAAAAAAACATCAAATGAATTCATTCCAATCAGGAAAAATAACCATGAAAATGAAGTGATAAAATTTTTTTTTAAATGACTAGGGCTACACTACACAACATGTGAAAAAAATTATTCAACAAAACTTTTTCACTGCTTTGGACAAACTATGATCGAGTGCGCAGCACGAGACAGGCGATGAGAATGTATTCTCTAATGCCGGAGAAGCTTTAACAGAAGAGAATTTACAATCTACTGATTGAACGCCTGCTTTTTATATCATAAAAATGATCGAGATGTATATATCAGAATAATGTTTATTTTATTTACTAGAGTTAAAGATCGAATAGAAAATTTTGCGTCCCGGACAAGTTTTAATCGAGTGCGAAGCACGAGAATTTAATGGTAAAAGCCAGAGAAGCTTCAATAAAAGAGAATTCAATATCATTAAATTTGAGTAATCGATGATTTTTTTCAGGTTTTGAGAGGTCTTCACACAAACGTGAGTGAGTGAAATAATCGAAAAGACACGTCAAGTTCGTTAACCAGCAATTTTGGATAAAAAATGAGAGAGGAGGAGCATTTTCAAAATTTTTTTGGACTTTTTTTTCCAAGAAAAAAAATTTAAGTACGGCTTCTTGTAGTAGGTAAAAAGTGAGACAATTTATCCTCATGATGTTTTTTAGTAAAAACAAAATTGTCAGAGTTTCGGCATTTTCAAAATACAAAAAAGTTCCAAATTTTCCATCTGAGAAAGATTCTACTATTCACTTGAAAACTTTTTTTTTTTTAGGGATATTCAACAGTTTATTATTCAAAACCAAAATTGCTTTTTGGTTTATGTATCTTTTGTTACATTTCTTGTTAAAAATCGATCTCTGTTGATGAGAGATTCAACAACTGCTTCCTTGAGAATTGATTTCCTGTTCGAAAATTCAGCACTCATGAGAAATAAGAGAAGAGAGATGAAGAAAAGAGGAAAAGAGGGGGAGTAAAGTAGAGAAGATAAAAAGGAAAGAAGAAGATCAGGTGTAAAAAGAGAAAAAAGAAAAGAGAGAATAGATTTATGACAAAAGGGAGTTGAGAGAGGAAGAAATTTACGGAAGAGGAGAAGGTAACAATCAGAAAGAGATAGAAGGAGAGAAGAGAAGAAGAAGAGAAAAAGAGGAGGAGAAGAGAAAAGAAATAGAAAAGAACAGAAGAATGAGAGAGAGAAAAGTAGGAGAACATAAAATGAAAAGAAGTAGAAAAAGTGAAAGAGAGATGAGAATTGTAAAAAGAAGGGGAGAAAAGGAGAAAAAGGGAGAAAAAAGACGAAAAAAGAGAGAAGCGAAGGTGTGAATATGAGAATGTGATAAAGGGCAGAAAGAAAAAGAAAAAGAAAAGAGAAAAAGGGTAGAAAAGAGAGGAAGGAAAGAAGATAGTTAGGATATGAGGAGAAGAAAGGCTTCAGAGAAAAGAGGACGCGCATAGAAGAGAAACAGGAAAGAAGAGAAAATAAGAGAAGAGAAAAGTAGAAGAGGATAACAGAAAAAAAAGAAATAAAGAGAAGGAGACAAGTAGTGGATAAAAAAAGAAGAGCAGAGAGAGTTGAGAAAAAAAGAAGCAAAGGAATTCAAAATAAGTGCAGAAGAGAAGAGAAGAAGGGGAGAAGACAAAAATATAAGGAGGGAAGGAAAGACGAATAAAAGAAAAAGGACAAAGAACAGAAGAGAGTTGGGAGAAGAAGAGAAGGAAGGAAGGATAGAAGATTGGAAGGAGAAAGAGAAAGTTCAGAGGTGAAGAGAAGAAGAGGAGAAAAGGAGAATATGAGAGAAGGGAGGATAACAAAAGAAGAAAAGAGTGATTGGAAAAGGAAAAGTTTGGAACGAGGAGAATAGAAAAGGAAAAAATGTGTGAGAGAGAAGTAGAGAAAGAAAACGATAGGAAGAGAAAGGAGGATTCAAGAGAAGAAGGAAGTGGACGGAAGTTACGAAGGTAGGTGAGTTATAGAGAGAATATTAGGAGAAAGTAAGAGAAGGATAAAGTAAGGAGAGAAAGAGTGCAAGAAGCAGAAGAAAAGAAAAGAAGAAGGGAGTCAGAGGAAAAGGAGGGTAAAGCCAAGAAGAGAAGAAGAGATGATGAGAACAAAGAGAAAATGAAAATAAGAGTTGCAGGACGAGAAGGGAAGGTAGAAGAAAAGAGAGTTGGGAGAACAGAGAAAGAAGAGCACAAGACCAGAGGAGAAGGGAAAAAAGAGGAGAAGAGTAACAGCGTAGAGTGGAGAAGAGAAGGTAAAGAGAACATAAGAATGGGAAAAGTGGAAAAGGTAAAAACTGTAAAAGAGCGTTAACAGATGAAGGAGAAGGGTAAGGAGAGAAGAAGAAATGAAGAAGAGAGAAGTATCGGAGAATAAAAGGAAAAAAGAAGAGAATAAGAAAAAGAAAAGAGAAAAAGAGAAGAGAGTTAAAAGAAGAAAAAAAGGAGAGGAGAGAAGAAGAAGAGGAGAACAGAGTTATGGGAAAAAGAGGAGGAACGAAGGAAAGCACAAGGACGAAAAGAGTTGATTGACGGAAAAAAAAGGAGCAGAAAGGAGCAAAGAGGAGAAGAAGAGGAGAAGATGAGAAGAAAATAGGAGTGTTAGGAGAAGTAAAGGGTGAAAGAGATATAAAAGAAAAAGAAAGTCTGGATAGGAAGAGAATCAGGTGAAGGAGAGAAGGAGGGAATAAGAAAAGAAAAGAAGGGGATAAGTTAGCAAAGGAGGGGAGAATAAAAAACAGGTTTAGTGAAGGGAAAAAGGAAAGGTGTCACGAAAAAAGAGAAAGAGGTTAGAAGAGAACAAGAGGAGAAGGAAACGAGAAAGAAGAAAGCTAAGAGAGAAAAAGAGTAAGGAGGAGGAGAGAAGAAGAGGAGAAGAAAAGGAGAGAGTTCAGCGAAGAAAAGACGAAGAAAACAAGAGAAGAAATGCGACTATTCTGACCATTCAAAATAAATAAATATTGATTGAAATAATATACGTTGGATTGAAGCGATTTGATACGAAGAAGTAACCAATAAAAGAACAGAGACGCGCGCCTTGGCGCGCGTTACTCTCCTACTTTATTATAAAAATTTTTGAGATGTATGCATCAAAATGATGTACATTTTATTTGCAAGAGTTGTAGATAGAGTAGGAAATTTTGCGTCCCGGACAAATTTTAATCGAGTGCGAAGCAAGAGAATGTAATCTTTGAAGCCAGAGAAGCTTCAACAAAAGAGAATTCAAAATCATCAAATTTCAGTAGTCGATTTTTTTTCAGTTTTTAGGAGGTCTTTACGCGAACGTGAGAGAGTGCAATGATCGAGCGTTGAGCGCGAGATTCGACAGACAACTGCGAAGCGTGCCACGCGCGATGAGAATGTGCTTGCGCAGTGGGCCGATTATTCCGCATGGATATTACGTGGTAGATCTCATGGGGCTTGTGGAACCTCTGGATACCAACCATTCTATTGGAAGAAGAATATATGCATTTTTTTTATTTTATAAATTTTGGGGTACGAGAGCATAAAAAACAAATGGAAAAAATGTTGACCACTCAACTGTCACAGGGTCAGAGAGGCGATCTTAATATTTCTTTTTAGATCTTTATACTTACTGAAAGAATTCATCTGCTGGAGTCGTTGTTTTCACATTTCCTATTTTGGTTAAATTTCTGTGAACTTCGATATCACCACCTAGCTACGTAAATATTAAAATTCCATGAAATTTCCGTTTATCATTTTATACATTTTATAAACATGTTTATTTATTTTGACTCAATTAGCTCTATTGAATCCTCAATCCTTTCAATTTTAGAAAAAATATGAAAGAACAGGAATCATTTGAACAACAGAAAATTCTTTATTATATATTTCATTTTCACATCTTCGAATTAGATAGGAAGTTAGGATTCTACCTTTAAGCAGTTTGGTGTATTCCATGGATTTTCGCAATCCTCCCACGGCAGTTTACTGTTTAATGACTTGGCTAAGAATAAAAGCGGATAGGCAATTACAACATTGTAGTACATTGTGCAAATTAGATTCACTATCACTATGGCGAAACCAGCTCCTGGAATATTATTTCAAAATTTAATTAAGGAAGGAAAATTGTTCCAAATTTTAATACACAGTGAACAGAATAGAGAAAAAACAAAATTCTTAAATATAAACCTGTACCTTTGAAAATGGGACTCATTCTGAAAAGGGTTATGCATCCTGTGCTCCCGAATTGTCCCATTGACGATTCCATGAAAAAAAGTGGTATGCCACATAAAAAAAGCATCAGTAAGTATGGCACTAGAAAAGCTCCTGAAAAATGATTGCTGAGTTCAAATACACAGGATCAAAAAATGGCTTTGGGAGTCTACTGAGATTCTAATAGGTATACTTTATGTTTTTGGGGTCGCTGTACATGAGCTTATTCGCAAGATTAAGACAGCCCGTCAAGATTTGGAGCGAAATTGAGTAAATAGTGAAATACCTGGAATTCTCGCAAAAATATCGTTCTTGAGCTTGAATATCCAAAATTAGCAAGCCTTAAACAAACAAATCCCAAAACTATGAGCTTCAAACCCACAAACGTCAAACGTTTGAAACGCGAACTCAAAAACCACAAACTGACAAGCTTCACATCCACAAACCTACATACTACGAACCCACAAACTCTGAACCTATAACTTCCATATTCACAAACGTACCAACCTCAAATTCAAACATTTCAAACCCACGAGCTTCAAATCCACAAAGTCCAACTCCACAAACCGAAAACCCGCAAACCCTTGACCCACAATCTCCATATTCACAAACGTACAAACCCCAAACTCACACCCCGAACCCTCGGGGTTCAAACCTACAAACCCCAACTCCACAAACCCCAACTCCACAAACCCAAACTCCACAAACCTCGAACCCGCTCAACCTAAACCTACAAGCTCCATATCCACAAACGTACGAACCCAAAACTTTAACATCCCAAATCCACGAGATTCAAACTCACATACCCCAAACGTATAACACCTGAACCCACGAATCCCAAACACACAAGCTTCACATCTACAAACCTACAGACCCCAAACTCACAAACCCCGAACCCATGACCTCCATATCCACAAACGAACGAACCCCAAACTCAAACATTCCAAGCCCACGAGCTTCAATCCCACGAACCCTAATTCTACAAACCCCAAACCCGGAAACCCTCAATCAACAAACTCTATGTCCACAAAGTAAAAACCCCAAACTCACACATCCTAAACCTTGAGATGGAAACCCACAAACCCCATTTCCACAAACCCCAACTCTACAAACTCCGAACCCGAAAACCCTAAACCAACAACCTCAATGTCCACAAACGTGAAAACCCCAAACATGCTCACCCTAAACCTACAAGCTCCATATCCACAAACGTACAAACCCCAAACTTAAACATCCCAAATCCACGAGATTCAAACCCACATAACCCAAACGTATGAAACCCGAACTCACAAATTCCAAACACACAAGCTTCACATCCACAAACCTACAGACCCCCAACTCACAAACCCTGAACCCACATCCTCCATATCCACAAACGAACAAACCCCAAACTCAAACATTTCAATCCCTCGATTTTCAAACACACAAACCCAAATTCCACAAACCCCAACCCCGAAAACCCAAAACACACAACTCCATATACACAAACGCACAGATCCCAAACACACATCCAAAACCTACGAGATTCAAACCAACATACCCCGATCCCAGGAATCCTGAATCCGCAAACCCTAGATTCACAAGCTCCATATCGACAAACATACAAATCCCAAACTCACACATCCCAAGCTCATGAATCTAAAATTAACAAACCCCAAATTTTTCAGTCAAAAGCAGGGTGTAAGGTTTCTTTAGGATGATAAAACAATGGAACGAAGATACCAGGGTGTTTGGAATGAAAATATGAGGGCTGATTGCTGGTGGAGCCTACAACGTGATACTAAAATACCACATGAACGAAGATCAACTCGCTGATCATTCAAAAAAAAGACACGTTATGCCGAAAAGAGAGGATGAGAATGGATCATGTGTTAAAGAACAAATGTACTGACGCCAACAAACCCTTGCAGGTTTGGGGTTTTGTTCGTTCGTGGATATGAAACTTGTGAATTCGGGGTATGTTGGTTTGAGGTTGGCGGTTTTTTGGATATGAAGCTTGTGGGTTTGAGGTTTGTAGGTTTGTAGATTTGGAGTTTGTGGGTTTGAGGTTTCTTGGTTCGGACCTTGTGGGTTTGGGCTTTGTACGTTTGTGGATAATGAGCTTGTGGGTTAGCCGTCTGGTAGCTTTGTGGTTTGTTGTTTTGTGGATTTAGGGCTTGTGGGTTTAGAGCTTGTGTGTTTAGGGTTTGTACGTTAGTAGATATGAAGCTTTTGGGTTTGTGGCTAGTAAATTGAACGTTTGTGGATATGGAGCTTGTGTTTCTGGGGTTTGTGGGTTCGGGGTTTGTAGGCTTGTGGACATGGAGCTTGTGAGTTTGGGTTTTGTAGGTTTGAAATTTGCAGGTTTGTGGATATGGAGCTTGTGGGTTTGAGGTTTGTGGGTTTTTGGATATGGAGCTTGTGGGTTTAGGGTTTATGGGTTAGGGTTTTCTACGTTTATGGATATGGAGCTTGTTAGTTTAGGGTTGGTGGGCTTGAGGTTTGTACGTTTGTGGATATGAAACTTGTGGGTTTGAGGTTTGAGAGTTTGGGGTTTGTAATTTTGTAGATATGAAGCTTGTGGGTTTGAGGTTTGTGGGTTTAGGGTTTCCAGGTTTCGGATATGGATTTTTTGGGTTTGAGTTTTACGGGCTTAGGCTAAGCGAGTTTGTGGGATCGGAGTTTGTGGCTTTAGAGCTTTGGGGTTCGGGGTTTGTACGTTTGTGGATATGGAGCTTGTACGTTCGGGATTGATGGATTTAGTGTTTATACGCTTGTGGATATGCAGCTTCTGAATTTGGGATTGGTTACTTTAAGGTTTTTACAGTTAAGGGTATGGAGTTTGTGGGTTTGTACGTTTGGAATTCGAAGGTTCGTGGATGTAGAACTCGTGGTTTTGGGGTTTGTGAGTTAGGGTTTTGTACGTTTGTAGATATGGAGCTTGTGAGTTGGGGGTTGGTGTAGTTGGGGTTCGTACATTTGTGGATATAAAGCTTGTGGTTTGGGGTTTGTGGGTTTATGCTTTTCAGGTTTGTGGAAATGGATTTTGTGGGTTTGAGAGGTTTGTGTGTTTAGGATAAGCGCGTTTGAGGTTTGTGGGATCGGAGTTTGTGGGTTTGGATCTTTGGGGTTCGAGGTTTGTACGTTCGTGGATTTGAAGCTTGTAGGTTCGGGATTGATAGGTTTAGGGTCTATACGTTTGTGGATATGAAGCTCCTGAATTTGGGATTGGTTACTTTGGGGTTTTTACGCTTGTGGATATGGAATTTATGGGTTTGAGGATTGTACGTTTGTGGATATGACACTTGTGGGTTTGGGGTATGTGAGTTTGGGGTTTGTAAGTTTGTGGATATGAAGCTTGTGGGTTTGAGGGTTGTAGGTTTAGGGTTGCCAGGTTTGGGATATGGTTTTTGTGGGTTTGAGGTTTGCGGGCTTAGGCTAAGCGGGTTTGTGGGATTAGAGTTTGTGGCTTTATAGCTCAGGGGTTCGGGGTGTGTACGTTTGTGGATATGGAGCTTGTAGTTTTAGGATTGATGGGTTAAGTGTTTATACGTTTGTGGATCTGAAGCTTATGAATTCAGGATTGGTTACTTCGGGATTTTTACGCTTGTGGATATGGAGTTTGTGGGTTTGGGGTCCTTTCGTCTGTGGATACTGAGCTTGTGGGTAGGATGGCTGGTGAGTTTGGGGTTTTTCGTTTTGTGGATATATGGCTCGTGGGTTTGGGATTGTGAGTTTGGAGTTTGTACGTTAGTAGATATGAACCTTGTGAGTCTGTGGCTAGTGGATTGTACGTTTGTGGATATAGAGCTTGTGTTCTTTGGGTTTGTGGGTTCGGGGTTTGTAGGTTTGTGAATGTGTAGGTTCTGGGAGTGGGGTTTTTGGGTTTAGTTTTTGTACGTTCGTAGATATGAAGCTCGTGGGTTTGAGGTTTGTGCGTTTGTGGGTATGGAACTTGTGCATTTGGAGTTTGTGGATTAGGTGCTTGTAGGTTTTGAATTTGTAGAATTAGGGTTGTAGGTCTGTAAATATGGAGCATGTAGGGTTTGGTGCTTGTTGGTTTGGGGCTTGTGAGTTTGAGGTTTTTTATTTTTGTGGGTTCTGGACTTGTTTATTTGGTGTTTACGGGCTCACTCAATTCAACGAAGTAATTCTGGTTCAGGGACCCCAAAAACAAAAATTAAACCTATTTGATCTCAGTATGCTCCGAAAATCATTTTTTGGTACCGTGATACGCATGAATAAAAAATGAATATAACATTAATCAATAGTTGTTTAAATTATTTTCAATTGCAGGTTACGAGAACGTTCATTCAATGCAGAAAATCAATTTCGTTTTCATTCAATAAATTGGCTTATGACCTATTAGGCAATTATCACACCCTCTTCTTCACCCACTCGATAAGAATCATATGGGGACCAAAATAATCTCCTTTATTTGATGAAGGCGAGGTTGCTTCAAATAACTTTGAGGCCTAAATGAATTCAAGTCACTTCGCGGATTATTTAGATTTCCTTGGTCAACATTTTTATATTACTTAGCAGGTCGATTTGGGAAAATGATTGAAGATAGTTGAACTAAGATTTAGAAAGAGTTTCAAAATCTGGAGGAACTAAATTAAATTATTGAATTCAAGGAAGAATAAGTAATGAACGTATTTCTTATGAGTATTGGCATTCTTATACAATGAAACAGGCAAGCTACTTATTTCGAAAGCAACATCCTAAATCTGAATTTTTTCACATACAGTCCAACAGTTATTAGAGCCGTTTACAACTAAACACACTTTTCGTCTTTAGCACTATTTTAATCTTTCACACAACAACCCTGCAAACCCCAAAAACTTAACATAACCCAAAAACTCCCCCTCTACAGCACAATCAACATCTTCCACACATCAACCCCAACAGACAAAAGAAAAACGAGCATAACAAAACATTCCTCATGCTTCCAATTTATTTCTACGAATCAATTCTGACATCCTCGTCTATTTCACTTACACCCACACACATAAGAAAAATCACAAAAACCAAACAAAACAAGACATCATATCTCATCTTAGCAATACCTATACTTTCCACTCATAAATCCCTAACACTATCTACATATTTGTCACATCCAGCCAAAGAATCCTGAAAGTCGAGAACAGGACAACATCTTTTAGCTGTTTGTCAATTCCCAATATATTTAACACCTGTATCTAAGAGCCTGAGAACTCAAGAACACTCCCAAAAATAGAAATCTCGTGAACATCATTCGCATCTGCTACATTCTCAATTTAAATGTTCAAGAAACTGAATTCAGCCACACTACACTCGCCCTCCGTATATTGCTCACAACGCAACCACGCTATCCTCGCCTCTCTCGCAAACACTTACACATGCACCCACGAACAATATAAAAATCACAAGAATCAAATACGATGCAAGATCCTCTATTACCTCGACCTCATCTATATCTTTTCGGCATACAGCCTAAAAATAATAAGAGCCGATCATGATCAAACACCTTGCACCTCTTTAGTACCAACATCATCTCCTTTGCTCTGATCTTAAAAAGCTTGAAAAATCAGTACAACCAAATAACCTCTACCTCTTTGGCACTAGCGAAATCCTCTTCACATACACCTCTAAATTTTTGAAAATCCAACATAACACCATGAATCGCCTCGTCGCCATCTACATTTTAAGATCTCCAGCCTAGAAAACATAAAAGTCGAGCATAACGAAATACCTCACATCTCCTGCTCATCATATATACTTATCAAATTTTTGGCCTTTCACACCGACCAGTTCACCCTGTAAATTAAATTTCCCATAATTTTTACGTTTGTATTGACCCACGCACAACATAAGACTTTTAAAAACTGAGGACAATGCAATACCCTCTACCAGCTTTATACCATCTATACCTTTCCCATGGACAACTGAGAAATCCGAAATATTATCACAACCCAAAACCGCTCCACCTCTTGAGCACTACCAAAATCTTGCACACATTATCTCCAAAGACCTCGAACACAAATCACACCCAAATCATTTCTTCCTTTTTAGCACCACGAGAATCCCCTATACCCAAAACCCCAAAATCCTAAGACGTGAGCGTTGCCAATTACCATTCATGCTCTCTTGTTTATCCTGTGAACCGACTCTCCCATCCTCGTCTCCTCCACATATCACACAACAGAAGAATTTCAAAAACTAAGCACAACACAATACCCTCTACCAAATCAACACATTGTGGAACGTTCTCGCGTACAGCTGAGAAATCGTAGAAGACGACTGCAACCCAACACCCTCCACGTTTTAAGCAATTCCGAAATATCCACACATTAACCCCGGAAACGCCAGAAACCAAGCTTAACACAAAAGCCTCTACTTTTTAAGAGCTACAAAAATTTCCTACACCCGAAACCTCAAAATCTTGATACGCGCGCATAAGAAAATATTATTCACGCTCTTTCGTTTTTCCTGCGATCAAACTTTTTCATCCTTGCCTCTTTAGCGTACATACACACACACAACAGGAGAATTTCGAAAACTAAGCACAATACAATACCCTCTACCAAATAAACACAATGTGGAACCTTCTCGCATTTTGCTGAGAAATCGTAAAAAACGACCGCAACTCAACACCCTCCGCCTTTTAAGCAATACTTGTCGAAGGCCGACGAGCCCGTTGCGTTGCATGAAAATTTTTAACCTTGCTGAGGACGACGCGTACATCTTGGTTGGTCCTAAATGGTACATAACCCCTGAAGTAATGCGTGAAGCGTAAGGCTTACAGATTTTTCCACCATCCCGCAAAAAAAAACCTCTTAAACAATACCAAAATATCCACACATCCACGACGAAAATGACAAAAACCAAGCTCAACCCAAGAACTCAAGAACTGGGAAAAATACAGTACCTACTAAACACCATCTACAACTTTTCCACCAACAGCTGTATATTCCCGAAAAAAAAACCAGAACCCAACATCCTCCAACACTTTAGCTGTACCAAAATATACTACACATCAGCAACGAAGAGTACAGAAACCAAGCACAACAAAATAACCTTCACTTCTCTAGTACCACAAAAATCTTTGAAACTCCATTCGTTGAAATCCCAGGAAACAAGTATAACTAAATCCTTACCTTCTCCGCATCTGCCACAACATCATGTACTGACTGAAAACTACAGAGATCAAAGTCTCGCTCCAGACGCCGTATTCTTCCATTGTAACCACACCCAACTCTTGAAATATAGAAACCTAGCACAGATAACACCCTGCATCAGCACCACATCTTAAACACTTTCTGACCTCCCTACATCATACCGAAAATCAAGCTTGATTCAACATCCCTAACATATCTCAACTCTCCCTCATCATTGTCATCTTATTCATCATTTGCATCTTTTACAGCACATTATATTGTACTACAACTTGGAAATCATGAACCCCGAACACAATCCTGCACCCCACACACCAGTACACTCTTTACATCCTCAAGTGAAGAATTTTGAAACCGGAACCTAGCCACAGTCCCTTCACGCGCTCTATTCCAGCTTCCATACACATATCCGCACATAAAAACGAAAATTCCGATGATCAAGTACAGTTTGACACCATCTAGAACCTCATTGGCACTCACGTCTTCCACACATCCAGCCCGGAAATCTTGAATGTCAAGCTGAACTGAACACCTGACATCTCCTGCACACCATCTAAACTGTTCACATTTTTTGTGCCTAAAACAAAAATCGCATAGATCAAGTACAACCTTACACCCCAAACTGAACCCGAAAAATTCCAAAAAACTTAACATAATGCAATACCCTCTACAACCTCAACACTATATAGAGATTTTACTCCTAAGGTCAAAGAATCCTAAAGGCCAACCACAACCTCATACTTTCCACTTCTTACATACCACTAAAATCTTTCACACCCTAATGCAAAAAAACAAAAAACAAAGCATAAGCCTCTTCAGCACCATCAAAATCTTCAACACTACAACCTCAACGCCTCCAAAACCTGAAAAATACTCAACACCCTCCACCCCTCTAGCATCACCAACATCTTCAACATCTTCCTTCCTTTTCTTACAAATGAACCTGGTATTTTCGGGCGTAGCAGTGTACTGGGGCATTAAACGAAGTACTTTTGAACTATTAAAAATCACTCGTAAATGATGAATTCATTGAATGATCGGACACAAGATGAGGAAAATATAATTAGGGTATAATTGTTGATTGTACCTCCTCCATTTCTGTAACATAAGTAAGGAAATCTCCATACATTTCCAATTCCAATTGCATATCCCGCACACGACAATAAAAATTCCGTTTTGTTTGCCCACTTTCCTCTTTCTGGTTCAGATTTTTCGTCTATTTTTCCGCTGTCCTTCTTAAATGATAAAGTCATTTTAGTTGTTCCATCAAAATGATAGAGGCCGTCTGAAAGTTCGTCTTCTTGCCGTTGCTTGTACATTTCCGAAGTATTCTGCAAAAGAAAAAAAAAAGTTACATTCTCTATCTTCTAATTTCTCGATATTTCTGCTACCGACATTCACCGACCTAAAGAGTATTGGACGGTCTTAGTCCGCATTAGATTAACAATATTCTCAAGTGATGTAGAAAATTATAAAAATTAGATCGGTACATGTCGGTAATAGAAATCTGAATTCAAACATGGCCTAGCTTTGGTACTGAAGTATATAAATTTATAAATTCCTATACAAAAAGTGCTGTTGAGCAACTATCTAAAATAAATAGAATTTAAAAGTTCTGTTTGTTTATAAAAGCTTATTTCTACTTTTAACTAGATATTTTACTTTATTTTCAATGATTCAAAGTTTTATTCTTTTCTTGATTGAATTGTTTGATTTTGACATTGTGAATCTAATTGCTGCTCTACATAACAATAGAGCCGAGACACCACTAATTGCAGGGAAGTAGGTTATACGACGTTCGGCCAAACTGTGACTGACAGGTGATCAATGCGGTACGAGAACGAGTTCCAACTAGGTTTACGTAATCCTCATTCTCTGATTCAATCAAGACTTGAATTTAATTGCAAAGTGACGTCCACATAAACCTTCCTTCGGATGGAATGTTTTCATATTCACGAAAATTCTTAATAAAAAATAACTGTTTTTTATATCATTTTTTCAATATCCTTTATCACGAAATGAACCTCTCCCGCTTCATCGTACAATTTCTTCTGAACAAATGAAAGTTTTTTGCTATTGACATTTTCGGAAAATAAAATTTTATTAGGATGAACTTTAGCTTACCTTTATTTGTATCGATATTGAATGCACTTTCCTAGTAAGAGTGTCCTGGCAACTAGATACCGTCCATATCTATTTATTAATTTTAGGAGTTTTTTTTATCAAACAAATTCTTTTTTGAATTTTCTGTTAGTTCCCTCAAGGAAAGAAGTAGATGCCAATTATTGGTCAAGATCTTCTCCACCGCATGTAGGACAGTCCTCGACTGTGAAATTGTTGCACAGTTTGATTGTCCCCTATACCATCATGTAATCACTTCGTTGACGAGAGTTACCGTATTAATAGAACGTGATGGCTCTGATTCTGATGATAGGTGGTCATCGTTTATGTTATGTTTTGCTGACATCTTACTTCGACAATAGATGTTTTCTATTGTCTTGAACGTCTTACCATGAACACATTTTTCTCCTCGTTTTCAGATAGGGTGCCAAGAAAAGATTACCAAAACAGTCTAAATTTCGAATTCTTTCCACAGCAAGATAATTATTCATTCACGAAATTAAAAACAATGCAACGAAATTAAAATCAACTCCCTTTCGAAAAACTTCTTACAACACAAAACTGCTATGCCGGAAAATTCGGTTGATTGTGCAATCATCTCATATGATGGGAAATCCTGCAACAAAGATCGGAATATTGCTGAACGTTACCTTTTCTTGAATAACTATCCGAAGGATGAATCTGAAGAACATAATAGAGAATAGTATCTGTAAACGATAAACAGGAAGATATCGACCATAGGAGGACGATTACGATTTCTCACTATAGTGAATTTTTGAGGATACAAAGAGAATTGTGAACCACAACAAAATTAAAACTACGTCGAGTATAAATTGGAAATTTAATGAAACCATGGAACTAGGAAAAACCGTATGGAACTCTTGGAAGAAAAAAATGTTGTTTACCGTTTCGCAGGTATTTGTGGAAGATGTTGCATAGGTCAAATTAAAAAACCCCTTAACATTAGACAAGATGAACATATTGATAGCGTCTTATTAGTTTGTGATAAGGTTTCTAGTAACAATCTACCTAATAATAAAAATAACGATATCGATTACTATTTAATTTAGGATGATATTACATTTATACATCAAGAGAATAACGAATTGATTCATTTTTTGAAGAGACTCCGATCGTCAAAGTTACGTATACCTATACCGATACCTATATTCCTATATTTCTATACCTATTCCTCTATACCTCTTTACATCTATACCTCTATACCTCTATACTTTCATGCTTCTATACCTCTATACTTCTGTACCTCTATACCTATGTCCCTCTATAACGCTATACCTCCTTACCTCTATACATCTATACCTCTATACATCTATACTTCTATACCTCTATACCTCTATACTTCTATACATCTATACTTCTATACCTCTATACCTCTATACCTCTATATCTCTATACCTCTATACTTCTATGCCTATATACCTCTATACCCCTTTACTTCTATACCTCCATACATTTACACCTTCTTAACGCTATACCTCTTTACCTTTATACATCTATACATCTTTAACTCTATAAGTCGATACCTCTATACTTCTGTGCTTCTATACCTCT
>WSXT02210474.1:0-17817 GCA_011762715.2 Neuroterus valhalla
GAATGGACTTTCATCTCAAAGGACGAACCTTGAAGAATTCAATTTTTAAGAGAAAAGTCAAAAATTCAACGTATAAGGAGAATTTCTAATTTGAAAAAAATTAAATGCTGAAAGTAAGTACTTGGAAATGCGCAAGAAAAATTAAATCGTTCTTTATTTATATCTATGAAAAATGAAGCATATTCAATATTAACAAAAAATAGTTGGAATATTTATTAAATCACATACAGGCGTTGACTAATTTTTTCAAGTTTACAAAAATTCTTACTTATACTACGTAAATCATCCTGAAGTATTGAAAACAGTGAATTCTCCACACGGCTCAGGAAAGGTCAATCAGACCGCTATTACAAAGATTTCGCAAATAGCTCTTCACGCACAAACAAAAACCTTTCAGAAAGGCTTACTTTGATGATATTGCACAAAGCGGAAAAACTGGGTTAGAAAATCCATGTACCCTAAAATCAAATCGCACTATCGAGGTATAACACCGGAATCACATATAAAATTCACTCTTCACAGTTTCGATGAGTAAAAACGTTTAAATTTTCAAAAAAGATGCACAACAATCGACAAATGCAATCTTTTCGGCAACACGTGGTCTTAGCACCGATATACGTGTGCTAACAGGCACTCTCCTCGAACTTGCAACGTTGCCGCACCTATGCTCATGCACGCAGCACCATGGCACGTACAGCGCAGAGCCATAGAGGAAACAAAAATGCATACTCGGGGAAGGTGCGTGCAGGCGTGGAGACTGTACATGGGAGCTGTGTGGCGCTGCAATCAGCACTCGACTGTAGCTGCTTTTCGGCAGTTGCTATATTCATGCGCTGACTTTTGCGTGTATGCGCGTATACTATATTTCGACGAGAATGTAGGAATTTGGCGGGTTGAGTAGCTTCGACTGCTGGATTACACATAACCTTAGTTTTTGTTTATGTGAAGTTGTATGTTTTGTACGGTGTTTTGTTCTCTTAGATTAGTCATCAGAGTTTTGTTCGAACCAATCATAGATACAAGAATGGCACACTCTGTATTTAAATTGACCGGTTCCGGGTGTAGGATTTTCCCAATCTTTCTCACATATATTGCTTCCCTTACATCTGTACAACTTCTTATTCAAGTTCTTCTGTTCAATTTATTTTCATTCTTGCAAATCCTTTGCTAGAATGCTTTTATCTTGATTCTGTTCTCCAGGCAGATAAATGTACAGTTTTCCCACAGGTCGAAATTCAATTACACGCGAACTTTTCCAGAATGAATCTAGAACACCTACGTCAGTCCAGAATTTACGAGGAGCAAACTAGCCCTGGAGCTGAAGGAGCTCTATCCTATCCTATTTTAGAGCATCTTCCAGTTTCTTCCATAGTAGGCACTTTCTCTAGTTGGACCTCTATTTGTTTTTCGAAGAGAACGGATTAGAGACAGAAAGAAGATTGGGATGTCGAGGACTTCCCTCTCAACTCAGGTAGTTTGCAGCTCGTACCATGATTCTCTCCCTCCCATCCTCTCGAAATACCGGATAAACATTTTGGATTCTGAATGAGCTCGAGAGATGCCTAACTTGATAGCCATTTACCCTTTTTTGGCTCGTAAACGAAATGGAATCGATGATCAAGTTAAACCTGGTTGAATTGTCCTTCCACAAATAAAACACGTTATGTGGACGGAAAAATTCCGTCGTTTTTTTGTACTAGTCCCGGATACGAGACAAACTCAAATAAAGTTTTAAAACGTTCTTGATCAAGAATGTAGTCAATTATCATCCAAAAGTTGTAGAAAATTTTAAGGGAATGGTTTCGTTTTAATTCCAGAGTTTAAATAAACAATTGTATTGGATTTGCTGGACAGTCGCTGAAAACGTAAGAGGCATGGGTGTAGCATTGTCAAACCCAGTTGTAGAAAGCCTGATCGACAGATGAATTTTTCACGGCTTGTGAGAAAGAGAGCCGTATCTGCAGTATGAAGTTAAGCCTGGTTGAATTGTCCTTCCACAAATGAAATACGTACTTTCAAGTAAACCGAATTTCCTATAGATACGGAAAGAATAAGTCGCTCAAAAATCTACGTCTTTGTGTGGTAGTCCCAGATAAGAGACTAAGTCAAACAAAGTTGAGAAACCTTCTTGTTTAAGGATTCATTCAATAATTTTCCTAAAAATTATGAAAAATTCAATAGGAATTCAAATATTTTCAATTCAGAGTTTGGATAAACAGTCGAATTGGATTTGCTAAACAGTCGTTGAGAATGTTGGACGCATGGGTGCAGCATTATCTATCCCAGTTCTCGAAAGTCTGAGCAACAGTCGAGTTTCTCACCACTTGTGAGAAACAGAGCCGTATGTGTAGTATCAAGTTAAGCATGGTTGAGTTGTCCTTTTGCAAATAAAAAACATTCTCTAAAGTAAACAGAATTCTTAATACATACGGAGAGAATAAGTCGTTCAAAAATTCGTCGTCTCTGTGTAGTAGTCCCAGATACGAGACAAAGTCAAACAAAGTTTAGAAACCTTCTTGTTTCAGTATTTAGCCAAGAATTTCCTAAAAATTGTCGGAAATTGAATAGAAGATCAAACATTTTTATTCCAGAGTTCAAATAAATAGTCTTATTTGATTTGCTCAACAGCTTTTGAGAATAAAAAACGCATGGGTGCAGCATTATCTAACCCAGTTGTTAAAAGTCTAAGCGACAGATGAGTTTTTCACCACTTGTGAGAAACAGAGCCGTATATGTAGTATCAAGTTAAACCTAGTTGAATTGTCCCTCCACAGATAAAATACATACTCTGAAGTCAACAGAAATTCCAATACACACTGAAAAAATAGGAAGCTTCAAAATTCGTCATCCTCGTGTACTAGTTCTGGATACCAGACGTAGTCGAAGAAAGTTTAGAAACCTTCTTGTTCAATAATGTAGTCAATAATTATCTGAAAATTATAAAAAATTTCAGCAGAATCCAAAAATCCTTAATCCAGAGTTCAAATACACAGTCATATTCGATTTGCTCAACAGTCGTTGAGAATGTAAGACGCATGGGTGCAGCATTATCTAATCCAGTTCGCAAAAGTCTGAGCGAGAGTCGAGTTTCTCACCGCTTGTGAGAAACAGAGCCGTAGCTGTAGTAACAAGTTAAACCTAGGTTGAATTATTCTTTCACAAATGAAATATGTACTCAAAAGTAGACAGAATTTTCAATACACACGGAAAGAATAAGTCGCCTAAAAGTTCGTTGTCTTTGAGTACTAGTCGCGCATACGAGACAAAGTCAAATAAATTTTTAGAAACCTTCTTCTTTGAAAATGTAGTCAATACTTTTCTGAAAATTATGAAACGTTTCAGCAGAATTTGAACATTTCAATTCCAGCGTTCGCATAAACCGTCGTATTCGATTTTCTCGACAGTCACTGAAAATGTAAGACGCATGGGTCCAGCATTGTCTAACCCAGTTCTCGACAGTCTGAGAGACAGTCGAGTTTTTTACCACTTGTGAGAAACAGAGCCGTATCTGTAGTATAAAGGTCACGGAGGATGTCTCACTGTCGATAAGGCTTGACTAAACAAAATCACCTTCGCGGCTCTCCATTCTCTCCTCTCTCTTCTAGCTCTATCATTCAGCATTCTCTGAATTCCCCTCTCTTTTTGTGTCAGTTTCTGATCAATGTGAACCCCCTTATCTTTTATGTGGCTTTTACTCTGCACCACCCCTAACTTATTCTTACAGATCTCTAACTTCACAACCGCCATTTCACCCTCTTTTTTTCCCTCGAGCCTTGATTTCACTACCTTGACTTTGCACTTGCACTTCCTTTCTCTCCCGCTCCTCACCCTCAGCCCCCTTATCACGATAATACTCCTTCTATCCCCTTTTTCCTTCCTCTGCATTCTTCATTCGATTGCCCTTACCCTCTACCCTACCACCAGCTTTTTCTCCTTATTCCAAAATATCGCCACTTTTTCTTCATTCCTACTCTCAACCTTGTCCCAGATACCTTTCTGATCTCCTGCCACCATCTTCTATAACTGTCCTAGCCTCTACCTCCTGGAATCTTTTGTCTACCTTGTCCTTCAAAACTTCACTATCCTCTTTAATCTGTTTTGTCTCATCTTCTCTTTCTTTCCTTGCCGACAATCCTTCTGCCTTTTATCCTTCTATTTCTCACTGAGATCCTTCATCTCTTTTCCCTATTTCTCTTCCCTAATCATCCCATCCTCCCTCATAGCCCTTATATCCTACCTCAGCTTCCTGGTTTCCTGTATCAGAATCCCCAGGGTATTCCTAATCAACTGCCCTTCAATTCCTCTAGGTGACCTTCGCGTTCTGTCGCTTGTCTTGAATGGACTTTCCACAACGCTTTTCCCAGGACTTGAGAAAAATTTCCCGAACATTTCGTTCCCGATTTAAAATATCCTACTCCTTGTTTACACATTCTTTGTAACTTTTGCGTCAACAAATCAACTGGGTACAAGTCAATTCAAGTCTCTTTTTTTATCATCAATCCACCTCTTTAGTTGGAAACGAACTTTTTCGTTATAGATGCAATTGGTTGGTTTGGAAATCCAAATGTTGGGTTCATGATGTAACACTTTTTGGTTAAATATTTATAGTTCCCATTTATAAATTCGACTATACGGTTGCAAATACAGCTTTATAGTTTGGAAATCTCAATTTCCAAATTGTCATTGTTTACCACAATTTGTAATTTTTTTCATTCCTTAAATAAATACGATGCAAATCGATCCAAGCTTTGCATTATGTACTCTGAACTTAGTTCTCTTACGGATTTTCGCAACAATTCGACCGTATTTACCGCACATGTTTGCCATGTAATCTTACTGCTATTGTTCAGCAAGAGAGTAGAAGAGAAATAGTTATCGGTTCACAACACAATACTGAAATGTACCCTCTAATAACGAACAATGAAGCACTGATCTCAGTTATGGAAGCACAACGAGAATCACAGAGAGGGAGGAAAATAGCAGGAATGCTAAAAGCAAGCTTCCAAAATGCTCACTAAGAGAAGAAATATTCTTGAGCTAATTAGGAACTGATAACTACAATATTTGAAAGGATAACTATGAGAATTTGGTCAGGAGAGTGGAAAACTGGAGGAATCTGGAACTGGATAAAGCAGCTGTTAACCGACAAACGAGTTTCTACTGTTCCAAAAATAAATACTTCTTGGATAGGCTTTCTCAATCAAACGAATAGATCTTACTTTTCAGAAAAGCGTGAACACTGTTTTCAATCAATTAAAAAAAAATCAAAAATAATTCTGTGTGAAAAAACATACCTAATAACGCCTGGAAGAGTCTGCTCTTGAAGATTCTGATGACACGTTCGATCGCTAATCGGAGTTGTTTATCCTGAGGCCTGGTTAATTTGGCGTGGTAATCTTCCAGCAACTCCAGTGCTCGATGAGCTTCTGTAATCAAAATTGGAATTGCACTTTCATTTTTAATTCTTCTTAAAATTTGGAAACGACCAAATTAAACAGGCTTGGTTTACACTCGAATTGAGAGTTCTGACGTATGTGAACACACTTTCTTCTGAACAGAATACCAATACAGAAACCTGCACCTGAACGTATCAAGTGATCTGTCCGTGTCTTTGCGTTAAACAGCAACCCAGCCATTCATGTCTCCGAGCAGAACGATTTCCCTTCCAAGATTATAGGTCTTATTCACAATTGACCACCCCGACCAAAGTTTGAGCCTATTCTCTGTCCTTTCCATCACTAAAAGGGATGATTTTCTTCCAGCATAGCAGAAATTCCGATTTAGGATTAGATTCACAAAGTTTGAGTACAAGATATAGAGGATTTGGGATAACGGATAAGGTAAAGTCTGATCTCGAAGTCGTCGCGTTCTGTTCACCCCAACATGGCACTCGTTTCACCGCACCATTCTGAACAGATCGCCAATTAATCCTCCTAGCAATCACCCTAGGTGAACAGTTCCGCGAAGCCATCATATTCACTGATGGACAACACAACTAAATCTCATAGATAAGAGCTCTTGTTACAAGATGATTCAATCGAAATCTCGTGATCTCCTTGTTCTTTATGCTAATAGCGCATTATTTCTCCTCTAACGAAGATCACTATTCCACCCACCGTTGATCCTTTATTAAATTTACCGCCAATAAGCAGGTTACGAGCGACGCTACTGCACCAAAGCAATATGGCGTGGAGGTATGCAATTTAGAGATATAATCTGGTGCGATGGCGAGCTCTGAACAGTGGAATGGGGGAGAGTTGGGGACGAGAAATTGAAAATAGCACCGCTCATAAAAGATCGGATTGCGTATGAATAAAGAGAGAGTTTAATCTGAAAAAGAAAGAGGGGATGCTCCTGGATGAGATGCAGAGCATGGGAGGATTATTGAAAAAAGAGGAAATGTTATAGAAAAAAACATCATGCAAACGCGGAGATTCAATATTTTGATGAGGGAAATTCTAAAAACCCTCACTCATCCATTGAGCTCTACAACATTTTTTGAAAAAAATAATTTCGGGAAAATATTTGAAAAAATGTGTCTTTTTGATCACGTTATATCATATCACGTCGTTAAATTTTTATGGGGGAAAAAATTTGTCAGAGTTGACACCTAAACTCAAAAAGAAGTTCAAGGATATTTCCCGTTTTTGTCGGTCAATGTTCATATTTCCTTCAGTTTATATAAACAGACTTCTCGACAAAATAAATGCAATTTAATAGGATAATGGAACATTCCATAGAATAATGTTATACTGATAGTTTAAACTCAACCCAAGAAGATAGAAGACCCTAATAAATAATTAAAAAGCAGAGCTTCTATCAATTCCTGCCAAAAAAGTTTCCATATATAAACGAAATATATTCACGGAAGATATATAGAAAAGTAGGGCTTAAGGGGTGAAGAGAGATAGAAAAAGAGAAAATGGATAAAAAGAGTAGTGCAAGCTCCAGACTTCAATTAGCATACCCTTTCCACGTAACCGTCTAGTGAAAAATAACACAATCGCGCTCCCAAGAACAGAGAAATTATTATGCTAATAAACTGTAAAATTACTTTCCTCTGAAACGTTCTTTAGACATTCCAAAATATCAGAACATCTCTCTTTTAATTGGAGATACTTCTCATTTTGTAGGAGGAAATATTTCCTTTCGATGTGGTTATATAAGTCATGATCTTTTATATTTCACTTTTGACTCTTGCCTTTGGCCTTGTTAGGAACAATAAACTGATTTGCTGTGCAACAAAGAAATGAAAAGAATTTATTCTTGATTTGGAAGAATAATTATTCCCAGAAGAATAGACAGCACAATAAAGGGAAATGAAGAAAAGGCAGACATTTTTATCTAGTTTTAATTACTTAAAAATCGAGTTTCCCTATTGTTTCGAACAGAAGGAAAACTTCTGATCCTTTCCGTAGCCTATTTTCAGCGGACTTCAAATCATTCCGGAGTCAGGAATTTCCAAACCAGAAGAATAAATTTATCACATATGTTGCATACTGAACTTAGAACCGAACCAATTATTGAATATTTATTCCGAAAAGACGAAGCTTAGTTTAAAAGTGGAATTTTTACTAAGGAAGATTTTTCAGCCAATACAAGAATTTATGTACATGAGAGATAGGAGAGAGAAGAAGAATTCTAAAAAAAATCAAAAATCCTTTCTTTTCAGTTAGGCTGATTGACACTTCATGCTGAACTCGATTTTGAATTTCATATTTGATAAACTCGAAGACTGAGAAATAAAGATTGAATTTAGAATTGAACAAGAGAATTGTGAATTGAGGCACACAATTTTATTAACGGATTAAACTCAGTTAAATGATGCATTCGTATTTTAATTGATGCATTTGTAGTTCTACTGAAGAGAAAAAATTAGAAGCGGACGCGATTAATGGAAGCAAAAGTTGCACGATGAACTTCGCTCGAGACACGATTGGCTACCTTGGATCCCGCGCGGATTGGCTCGCTCGTCTCAGCGCAGCGACCAACCGTCGGACGTCTCCCCTCATATCGTATTAGGCTGGCGCGCGCCGTTCAGTGGGTATGGCATAAATATGCGTGATCCTACGCTGAGGAACACAGAGTTGACACAGATACTTATGGAACATTGATTGTTTATGGTGTTCCAGACGCATCAAAGTGAACTGGTCAAAACTCTAGTCCTCTCACACCTGTCCTTTTCAGAGCAAGCCTGAACTATAAAAAAATTTCGAACCTCCATTCGGATTAAGGAGCCGATTCTTTTCGGTTTCCTGAACCTTGCAGCCTCTCTGCTGAGCAAATCGATCCGATGATTCCCGATATTCGAAAACTCCTGGATTCTTATCAGGCAGTACTTGTCTCCCGGGTACCTTCGCCCTCTATCGTACGTAATCTAGTCGATAGTTCAGAAGCCATTGACTTTTTTCCTCAGAACCGGATCTTTACTTTTCGCCTGAATGCTCTTCTGATTCCAGAACGGTAAAATTTGAATGCTCTAAATGGAAACGCATTTCTAGTCCCGCAAAATCGGCCACCAAAATCCGTATCCTTCGTAAAGGACTATGGCCTGTAATTCATTTGGCTCCTTCCAAAGCTGGCATCCTCATCCGTTCCGCCAAAAACGCCACGGAGGCAATTAAAGTCCATCTTCAAACAGTTGATAGGTTTCGTGCCATCACATGCAAACTCGAAGAGCACAAAGTTAGCTACACAACCAACCTCCTTACACAAGAAAAAGACCTCATTGTTGTCATCGGAGATGTCAACGAATTTCTTTCTAGAGATTCAATCCTTGAAGAACTTTGAACTGGGGAACAAATTTTGCTCCTAGTTCTAGCCCATCTAAACCCATACGCTCCTACTGTCAAGTCCATATTTGGCATCAAACTTCTAGCTGTCCTCAGCGTTTAAGTTGAAGTAAAAAAAAATCAAACATCATTCCTCGAAGCATTCGATGCCTTGAATTCTCTAACACTGCCAATTACTAAGATGCCTCTTGAGCTTCCGCCTTGCGCGGCATAGCCATGCTACCGTCTCATATCCCACCAAAAACCAGAAAGATGCCACCCCATCTTGTCTCAATTTTAAAGGCACTCACTAGGACACCTATCGCGGATGCCCTAGAGTTCTTCGAAAACCTTGCATTAAGTCGAACCAAACTCGTTAACTTTCTAAGCCCAAACCTGATGGAAGCTCTCCTCTTCCTTAACCTCGTAGCACCTTTGAATCTGCTTCCCCTCAACGGTGCTTCGCTGACGCAGTCTCGGTTCGCTCTCTATCACAGGTCTGTAACCAGTCCCCATTCTCTCCCGATACCGATCCCCGTCAGGATCCGCAACCACAGAAACTTTTCGTGACTTTCCTTCTGCCTTCGCTGCTGCCCCAAAGCATCCAACCCCTGAACGCTCATGAGCTCCAAGGACTGATTCATGCTCTTCAGAACTTCGATCCTAAGTAGCTAATCTCCCAAGTCCTGCATTACCTCACTTGCAAATTACGCGAGTGAAACTTTCGACTCTTGAGTCATTCATCTTTCGTTCTTACGTGTTTCGCTTTAAGCGCGAGTGTCCTTGCAGCATTACCTCGGTCTTGGACCACCAATTTCATCGTATCTTATTTTCTTTTCACCTAGGATCATAACCTGCTAGGTTGGTAACCAGTCGAGAAGGGGTGCCAGGTTGTAGGTGCACGAAGCGAATCCGACATTACCTACTATTTCCTGTGTGTCTTTTGAAGACTTCTTGAACACACTTTTTGACTGACCCAAATGGGATGCGCGAGGTCTGTATCGCTGTCTCACTAAAAGCATCAAACTTTCTGTGCTGGTAAGCTACGAGAGTACAGAGCCCAGCATCGTGGGTACAGCAGGCACATACCGACCATGTTACAGACATGACGCAGGATTAGCGCGAATTATCAAACAAGTTTTATCCGAGGTAGGATGATTGACTTCTCTTGTACGGCTGGGGACCAGTAGGTCACCTTAGGGCAGAGGTGTCCAACCCGTGAGCAATTGAGCCACATATGGCTCCGACCATGGTAGGCAGTGGCTCTTGCTCTCCGGTTCGACATATGTTTGTGAGAACACATTTTCTAGTCTCGTGCGCCTTGAAGACAAGTACCATACCCTGCTTCGAACTTTGGACAATTTTAGGACAAATTCCGAATTCCGAAATTTGCCCGAATTTGTCCGAAAAGCGATCCGGTTTTTGTCATCCGCATGCAATCCGAAAGTGTCAGTAATTCGTACTCCGTTTCGTAATCCGTTTGAGTCCATATTTCGTACGGTATAATGAATAGTCTTATTCCAAATTGTGTCCGGTCATGTCCGTTTTTCGGAGGGTCTTCCAGATGTGATTAATCCGCATTGTGTCCGGTCGCATCCGTGTTTTGTACGGGCTGAAGAATACGATCAATCTGAGATGTGTCCGCACAGGTCCGTGTTTTATACGGTCTTCTGGATGCGGTTGATCGGGTATGTGTCCGGTCGAGTCCGTGTTTAGTATGGTCTGAAGGATGTAATCTATCCGAATTGTGTCCACTCATGTTCGTGTTTTGAACGGTCTTCCAGATGTGATCAATCTGGATTGTGTCCGGTCGAATTCGTGTTTAGTACGGTCTAAAGAATGTGATCTATCCGAATTGTGTCCAGTCATGTCCGTGTTTTGTACAGTCTTCTGGACCCGAATAATCCGGATTGTGTACGGTCGAATCCGTGTTTAATACGGTCTAAAGAATGTGATCCATCCGTATTGTGTCTAGTCATGTCCGTTTTTCGTACAGTCTTGCGGATCCGATTATTCCGGATTGTGCCCGGTCGAATCCGTGTTTAGTACGGTCTGAAGAATGTGATCCATCTGTATTGTGCCCAGCCATGCCCGTGTTTTGTATAGTTTTCTGAATAAGATTTATCCGGATTGTTCCCGGTCGAATCCGTGTTTTGTACGGTCTAAAGAATACTATCGATCCGGAATGTGTCCGTTCGGGTCCGTGTTTTGTACGGCCTTTTGGACGCAGTTGATCCGGTATGTGTTCGGTCCAATCCGTGTTTACTACGGTCTCAAGAATGTGATCAATCCGAATCGTGTCCAGTCATTTCCGTGTTTTGTATAGTCTTCTGGATGTGAATAATCCGGATTGTGTTCGGTCGAATCCGTGTTTAGTACGGTCTGAAGAATGTATTCCGTATTGTGTCCAGTCATGTCCGTGTTCTGTACGGTCTTCCGGTTGTGATTATTTCGGAATGTGTCTGCTCTCGTCCGTTCTTTGTACGGTTTCAAGGTATGATTTTTCAGGCTTTCGGACCTAATCAGATCACTCCTCGTTTTCACTTTGACAAAAATAGTTTCAGGTTCTGAACTCCGGACTCCTTTCGGATGAAGCGGACTCTTTCTGGAGTCAAACTTTATTTTCGGACAGACTTCGGTCTCAGCCAGACGAATTCCTGACTCTTTTCGTACAGTTTACGGATTAGATTTCACAGGTTTGGGAAAAAATTCTTGAATCGGATCGATTTCGGATGAATACGGATCAATTTCGAAATCCGAAATTTTGGGCAGGTAGCCTCTCAGCACAGAAATATTTGGTATCAGAATTGCGTTGTGAAATTTGCCAAGACAAGCCTACACTGACAGAAAATGAAGCATGTCAACAATCGCATTATATATCAAATAAAGCAAAGTATCTTCATATTTGATAAAACAATCGAAAATAGCGTTATAGTTATTCTTTTCCAAAAAGTGGCTCTTGATTCGAGTTTGGAGCCACAGCTTTGGCTCCGACTAAAAAAAGGTTGGACACCTCTGCCTTAGGGCAACACCTGGTCCCATCTACACAAACAAACACAAACCCAGGGACCAGTAGGAAATCACCCGAATGGATACTGTCTGCTTCCAGCGTACGTCATTGGCTGGGATTGAGGTCTATCCAGTTTCTCTCTCCAAACGCCTTGGACCATCTCATCGACGAACGACATTCTCGGAACGACTGTCGTCCGAATGATCATAGTCCGGTCTCCGGTGTAATTCCAGAAAACAACTTTTCAAACGATTTCGAATGGAGCCGTATTCTGGACTTGATTGCAAACAGAAAATAAATAAAACTAAATCAAATTTTTCATTCAACGAGAGAAATGTAAATCAGGACATGAAACCCTTTCTGTGAATTCATCCCGGAGAACGGAAACATATATTGTTCTTTGTTTACATGGAAGATAAAGGGAATATCTTATTTTCTTCAGTATTGGCAACGAGTTCAACATGAAAAACTCGTCAGAAGAAAAAAAGCAGCGAGGGTAAAACTTTTACCGAAGGAATTCGAATGCGACTCGGCTTTCTATCAGAAGTATCGTATCAGATAATCAACTTTAGTTCCAAGTTTTTCACGTCCATCCCCTGAAGTTTTATTGGAATCGAGCGATTTTCAGATATCGATTCCTGTTTCCTTAGAAGAAAAAAATAATGTCTAATTGTGGTTAAGAACTCCTAGTTTTCTCTTGGTAGACTGAGGCGCCGGATTCAGAAAGGAGATATAAAATGATTTTGCTTGAATAAGGAAGCCTCTGTGCTCTCTCAAATTGAGTTTTCAATCCTGATTTTTAAAATTCATATTCCCATTCAGCATTTTTCGCCTCTACTTCCTTTTTTGATACAAAAAGTAATAGCTTTTAAAAATTCTCATTTCAAAATTGTTAACTGTTGATGTCGTTATTTTCTGCCAAGATCAATTTTCTTCCGCTTAGACTACGGCCAGGCCGTAGTCACATGCCCCACACCTTTCTTTCCTACTATACCTTTCTTTTCCTCAGTATTTTTCCTGCCTTCACGATTCACCTTCCCTTCTCCTGTTGTTCTTTTGCGTTAAACTTCTCGCACTCTCTCTTCCGTCTATTGTTCTTCCTTTTGCCAATCTCTCATGCCCTCTATTCCTCAACACTCTTCTTCATTGTCTCTCTATACTCCTTACATTCCTCATCCAACCATGCTTTTCTTATCGTTACCTTATCTTATTCGGTTTACCTCCTCTCTTATCTTCTCAATCACCTGCTCCATTATTTCTATTTTATCGTCTTCTCCTTCCTCTCCTCTACCGTACAGATTTTGTTCTTTATCTTTTACCGAATTTTCTCAATGCTTCTTCTCACTAACGTCCCATGTTTACCTCCCTTCCCTTTCCTCTATTCCTCTGGAATGTCTTTGACCTCCTTTTTTTCATTTCAGAATAACCGAGAAGTGCTCAATGCCTGCCATTTTACCTACTCCTATTAACACCAGAAGCTTTCTTGTCCTTCCTTCTGCTAAAATCGAATCTATTACGGTTTCCTCATTTTATGTTAACGTTCTTTCACCATCTTCATACCTCTCCTTCCCTTTCGTCAAATCCTTTCTTACTCCTAATATTATGCCGCCCATCTTTTTATATCCACCCGGAATCCCACTTATCGTTATCACGTGTCCTTTTTCTACTTCCTCCCCAAAACCTGATTGCTTATTTCCCGAACCTGGAACATTTCAGAACGACACTTTAAAATATCTATCTCCTTATATTGTTCCTCTCGCCCATGTCTTCTATTTTTCGCCTTTAGTGAACTTCGCCGCACATTCTTCAGTTTTTATCGCTGTCCCTTTAGCTTTCTTCTCCCTCTCAACATTCTCTTTTACCATTGCTCCAAATATATCTTCCTCACCTCCTTATAACACTTCAATCATGCTCCCGTTTTTTCGTTTATAATCTCATTCTCCTTCCTCCTTCCACACTCGAATTTGCTCCTCTATCACTTATCACCTTCTCCACCTCTTCCTCTCCTGTTTTGATTTTAACTTCTCATCCTACAAGTACAGAATAAATTTTTTTTATTCATCAACGAAATTCTCTTTTCTGCAGTCTAAATCACAACTCTTCACAGAAAAGGAAATCCATCAGAAAAAAATATTATTACTTGTCATAATTCCAATCACTTACTATAATTTTCAGTCTCAACTTAGAATTATTATTCTTTCAGCAAATTAATCGTCATTATATTCAGAATAAGAGTAATAAAATGTACGGAATTACAACCAATTCGCAATCTCTAATTCTGATTACTGAATCAAATTACAAGTTATTTTCCATTCATACCCCAATTCCTGGTCATGTTCATGTACGCCTAAATGTATCCATTATTATTGATTATATTCATAATCATTGGCAGTATTCACATAACATACTTAATCTTTTTTCCGTCCCCTGGGCGTTCTAATGTAACTTTCCATTCAACAAATGCGAGCCAATCGCGCGAGACGACTCCCCCCCCCCCGACACTATGGCTGATAGAATTCTCGCTAGCGGCGACTGCGAACCAATCCGGCGTAACCCCTACTACTAACCCCACATAAGTAACGCTTTCTAGGCAAACATAAATAGAGTGCGTCTTGAGACCGCGACTCATTCTTGTCTAATTGTAAGTCCCAAAGCTATTAACATGGAAACCCCCAGTTCACCAAGCAAACCCATTATTTTAATTCGGAAAATTTATTGTATTTGAACAAAAATTCATATTTTATCACAATTTCATGTTGCACTACTCTTTCAATAACTACATTCCGGGAACACGAATTATTCAAACGTGGAATGATAATTGTTTAATCACACTATGTTTACCTTAATGAATTAATCATCTTCCCCAATTTTACGTATTGTATAAAAATATGAAATCAAAATATTGGTACCATTTCCTTTATTACATTATGGCTGCATTTTTCTTCGGGAAATCTGCGAAAATGGCACAATTTCTAAGGGATTTCGAGCTAACAATGTGTGCTGTCTACCAAACGAAAAATAAATAAAACTTTGCTCTAAAGCCATTCAAATCTCAACAAGGAAAGAAATTCCTTTCCAGCAGAATCTTTTGTGCGGAAATCAAAACAATTTTTTATATTTATTCGTAAGTAAGCCACTCATTGTATATAATGAATTTCTTTTCAGCATGGAGGATGTATGATAGGAATGAAATGTAGTGTTTATAAATAAATACTTCATTGATTATTTTCTATTTATTTTCCTAATTTATCCACTTTGTTTGCGTTACTTCCTTTATTCTTTTTCTCTTCTATAATTAGATAATTTACAGAGAGGGATTTCCCATTGAAAAGATCCATTTTCTACTAAGTGAGGATTCGAAAAAAAGTTAGATTTGAACCAAAAATCGACTAATTAATTTCTAGTTTGCGGATAACCTTCTTATAAAAAAAAAGTTGAAAACAGTGGTCTGATGTTTAGCATATAAGATAAATTTTCAAAAAGGGAAATAAATGTTCTATTTTCAAAGGCAGAATTAGGAAAGAAGGATTCGAACTGAATTGTTGAATTCGATTAAAAATTTATAATTAATTACTAACAAGTAGTAACATTGAACGAAAATATAATATAATATAATTATTCTACGAATAACAACAGCCTTCTAACAATCTATGATAATTTCCAACAAAATTGTCGAATTTTGAAGATGAAAAGATAAATTTTCTACAAAATTTGAATTTCCATCGATTTTCTTTTTTGGCAAATAAGAAACTAATTTGGAATGGACTGGTTTGGTTCTTAAACAAAAAGATTAATTTTCAACAAATTTATTCTATTCAAATTTGTTTATTTGTTCATAAACTTGTCGTAGCTCTTAAGATTTTTGTAGAGTGGGAGAACGGCACGACACCGCTTCACGACGAACGTAAGTCGCACCAACCCCGAACGGTATCTCGCGAACCGCTGGACCCTCGTAATTCTTATCAAAAAAACAGCATGCAATTTATCACCATGGAATAGATTCATCATTTTCTAACATTTATTCATTATTAGAGTAAGAAAAAGAGGATGGGTAGAGTGAAAAAAGAGATCAGGGACAGAATGTTGTCGTAGCTCTTGAGATTTAAGTAGAGTGAAAGCATTCTAAATTCTTTCTGCGTTCTTTTCTTTTCTTTTAAGGAGCGCATGTGGGAGATATGGTTTTTTTTTGGTTTTTTTCTACGTGGGGGCGAAAGTTTCTTGGGACAAATGTTTTTTCCTCACCTTCCCATATTTCCATTTGGAATGCTTTTTGAAGAATTATCTTTTATCATATTTTTCTGTCTGTTGTACTTTCCAGCAGTCTGATACTCTTTCCTTCCAATTAACCAACATAAACTTCATTTATATCGTTGAAAAGAATAATTGCATCCATTCATCCATCCACTTGTATAACTTCCATTATGTTCAGTTAAATTTCAAATAAAAATTTACTACTACTTTGGAATGCATTTTTATTATGCAAGACTGAATATGCGAGAGTCTCCATAAGCCATAGCAAATGATTCGAGAACGTAGGTTCCAGTAGAAAAGCTTCTGAGTAAATAACGCCGATTGCATCCGCTTCGTGACAACATCGTCTAGAGAACGACTTTCTTCCTTCCGTTCTCCTTCACACTGCCATTCAATATTCTTTCCGTTCATTTATTTTCCTATATTCCTCAAAATAATAAACTTAGCTGCCTATAAAATAGTTCAGAAATGATTATACAATCTTCTTTAAAATGAATGAATATCATTCAATAGATTAGGAATTCTTTTCTCCTTATAAGAAAAGATATATAAAAAATGCGATCAGGTGAAAATTACATGATTTCAAGACAAGAATCTGATTGAAAATGTATCGTCATCTTTTTATGAGGAAAAGAGGAAGAAAAGAAGAGAAGCAGAATAGAAGAAGGATGTTGAGGAGAGAGAAGAAAGGAAGACTAAGAAGAAGTAGAGATGAAGAGATTTGACATAATGAGGGAGGAAAAGTAGTAAAAGAAGAAGACATTTGGGTGAAAAATACGAGAAGAAGAGAGTAGGCAGGGGAAGACCGTTAAGGAAAGAGCAGGGTGAGGGGAAAAAAGAGCTTAAGAAGAAAGGGTGAAGAGAAGGAGAAAACAACATGAGAAGAGAAAAAAAGAAGATAACGAGAAGAGAAGAAGGAAAGAAGAGAAGAACAAAAGTACAGAAGACCGTAAAGGGAAAAAGAGGAGAAGGGAAGCAGTGAGGAAAAGAGAAAGGAGATGATGAGAGGAGAATAAAAGAAGATGACAAGGAGGGCAGAAGTGTAAAGGGGAGAGGGAGTAGAGGAAATGACGAGTGGAAAGTTAAGAAAAGAAGAAAAGTGAAAAAGAAAAGAGCATAGAGAAGGAGAGAGTTAAGATGAGAAGAGAAGGAGACGAGAAAAAATGAGTCGAAAACAGGAGACAAGAAGAGTAGAAGAGGAGAAGAGAAGGAGAGAATAGACGAAGAGGAGGAAGAGAAGGAGAGAATAAGAGGGTTAGGAGTGTTGAGAGAAAAAGAGGAAGAGAAAAGAAGTAAAAAAGGAAGTAAAGGAGAAGAGAAGGAGAGAAGACGAGGAGGAGAGAAGGAAAGAAGATTTCATGAGGAGGAGAAGGGAAGGAGAGAAGAAAAGTAAAGGGGAAGTTGAGCAAAGATAAGTGGAAAGTTGCAAAAAAAGAGAAGAGTTTGAAGAAGGGGAGAGAAGAAGGAAAGAAAAGGAGGAGAAAAAAATGAGTCGAGAGAAAGAGAGAAGGGAAGAAGAAGAGGACAAGGGAGAAGCGAAGGAAAGAATAGAAGAAGAGAGAGGGAAGAAGATAATAAGAAGGGGAGAATAAGAGACCTAAGGGAGAAAGAGAGTTAAGTAGCGAAGTGAAGAAGAAAAGGAGAAAAGATGAGAATGGAATAGAAAGAGAAGAAGATTAGAAAGAGAAGGCGATGAGAAGAAAAGAAGGGAGTTCAGAGAGAGAGAGAGAGAGAGAGAGAGAGAAAACAGCTAAAGAAAAGGAGAAGGAGAGAGAAGAAGAGAGT